>BLYF01000093.1:0-20094 GCA_014905255.1 Herpotrichia juniperi
CCCCCAAGTCTGAGCGCTGTGGTTTGGGGCTATGTCAGATTCCTGCACTTAGCCTGGGGCAAGGCTCTACTGGATCGACGAGCGTCTCCTTTAAGGCGCACTGCGACGAGTTTCAAATTTGAAAATGGCGAGGACTCCGGTCACTGCAGTACCAACGCACCCTATTCTAGGGTGATAGGAATTAATTTTTTTGGTCTCCAACAGTGTCCTATTCCGAACGAGATTAGGGTGATAGAGCTTGAACTCTCATAGTCCTATTAGCGTGGGGGGAAGGAGGGCGACTGGTACTGACAGAGGTAGCATACCAAAGGACCGGCCAACATCGGCCACCGGCTACCACCTACACAAAGGCCGTGTACGAGGTCTTGCGCCGTCAAAAGGATACCGCGTGAGGTTAATGGGAGTCAAAATTATCAACATCCCCCTAAATTTAATGAATTTGAGGATGTGGCGTGGACGGCCACCAAACTGGTCTTTGCCAAGGAAGGCATTTTACGACAGAACACTAGATATCTATGATACGGAGTAGATACACGTGACTGCGCCTACTATAGAGCAGCAAGGCCCTATTTTAGGGTAGTAGGTTGAAAGTTTAGGCTCTATCACCCTATTATAGGGTAACAAATTGTAGAGTTAGGGTCTATAACCCTGTAATTGGGTGATTAGACTCTGTTTTAGGGCGATGTAGCTTAATTTACAGTCTGCTACCCTAAAATAGGGGTCTACATCACCCTAAACAGAGTCCTCTAACGCCCTATACTAGGGGGCTTGACCCCAATTTAGGGTGCGTTGGTACCACAGTGGTGTGTCAGCTGAAGTTAGGCCACACTTGGGAGGGATAGTAAGTAAAGATCTAACTCTGAATTTAGACACTTAACTGACACCCAACTCTGGACGGATGGGCCGGGAAACCAACATTCGATTCACCTTAGCTGGCATCATCTCAAACAGCTCCAAGTATGTCGGAATTAGTTTTTCTTCTTCCCTAGGAGACCTTTACTGGGTAATCTGCCCTAACCTCGCAGGCGCATATCAATTACTTTGTTAACACTGCGCTATCAGACCTTAGTATTCTTCCGTACACTGTAGCTCCTAAATCCTAAGCTTTATATAGGGCATCACAACGACCAAAAACTAGAAGTTGCCAGAGTTTTCACCCTACATCAATACGTCGGAGATTCAGGACAAGACATTCCAGCTTGCGGATGGATTGTAAATCACGAAGCTCAATTTTGCGAATTTCCTCTGGAGACAGAGACTTTGTAGATGTTTATAGGAATAAGATGGAGTTGTGCTTCCAATACTCAGAAACTAATAAATGGCCTTATCTTGAAACAAAAAGCAGAATGATGGAGTAAAGAGGACTAAGATCCAGCTCCTGTATTCATGGTTTCTCAGACTGTAAGCCTTTCCTAAAAGGTCTGCGTCTCATTCCACCACTGTAATAAGAGGAGACGGCTTATATACAGCATCTCTGGTTTCAGTGCAAAATGAGCATTTCCAAATGAACGTAGTGAAAGTAAGTTGAGTGGAAAGACAGTGTTGTCATTGCCGATTGGTGCAAGCTATACGTACTACTTCAGAGCTTTCTGCGTTTGAAACTTTAACCCGTTCTTCACCACCACCACCTTATCATACAAACAGAAAGCGAAATCCCCGTCAGGGGTTTGAATAGGGTGAACATCGACGTTGAAAGAACCATACTCTTCTGGGACAAAGAAGTGCTGCATGTACTGCTGTGCCTCGAGCTCCCTCAGATCGACGGAGCACACCCATGACTCCGGCTTCAGGAGAACCATTCTCTTGCTGGACTGGTCGACGCCGAGGAATTGAGCGCATAGCTCGGAGGGAAATACGCCGGTTGGTTTTGTTACGGACTCAGGTGCCGGTGAGTTCCAGCGCGGTAGCGTAAAGACAGAAGTCAATGTGTGTGACTGGGGACGCTGTATCTCGATGACGATGTATAGTGTATCCGGTAGATGTGTAATGGAGTCGATGCCGGCCTCAATAAATCCGTCTGGAACTTCGCAGATTGCCTTTGGGGTAGCGGAAAAGTTCTTCACGGAATATGCTGCTATAGTGTGATCAACCATAAGCAGAAAGTGTTCAAGATAGCTCAGCTCTGGCACAACGAACCACTTCCAGACCAATCGACCGCTTGCTCGAAAATCTATGGACCCGACGCAGCTTCTATCTTCGATACTGTAAACATGATCTGACTCGACAGTCGAGATCAATAGGTACATTCCGGAAGCATCGAACAACAACTGACAAACAGGAGTATTGAAGTGTGCCTGAAGCACTAAGTCTTTAACCTGTACCGGTTTAGGTAGCGACGCATTGAACTGCCAAACTTGCACGTTGGCATGCATGTCAGCTGAGGCGATAGTGTTACGTTTATTTGCGGCAAGGCACCTGACGACGACCTCGTTATGTGAATAGAGCGTAGAGGGTTCGTAATTGTTGCTGGCCTGGTACACCACGACATCTCCGTTGTAGTTTCCAGCAAACAGGATTGGCAACAATGGATGTGCGATCAGTGTCTTAATCTTCGATGCCTGGAACGTTTCGAACTGACCCTCAGCCACAGGCAGAACGGGGCTCTGGTCGCTTAAGCTAGCCTCTTCCTCTACTGTCTTTCTTACTAAAGCTGATGGGACCCAGATCCTCATATCGTGATCCACGACGTGAACGAGACCAAGACCATCGGAGGTAAATTGCAGCATACTGAATGAGCGATTGGGAGTGAGGACGTGGTAGAGTAATATGAGCGACTCAAAATCCCATATTCGTAAGTGACCAAGGATATCCATTGCGGCAAATGTACGACCATCAGGCGAACAGGTGATCGAAGTTAGGATGGCATGTCTTTCAGCTTCTGCGCTCTCCATCAGAGCCCCAGACCAGGGATCATAAAGAGCGAGATGCGATTCGTTATATGCGACTAGCAGAAGATTTACATCTGGATTGGGGTTGAATATGACCTGTTCAGCGGCGCGATGATTGTCATCGACCGCCCATCCAATCAGGGTACCACTGCTGAATTCAAAGATGCAGACAGGGCAGTTGCGGTAGGCTAAGGCAAGTAGCTCAAGTCCCGGTGAAAGGGATGCGCATGAAGGTGCTTTTCCGGCGTTTGTCTGAGCATGTGTGTCCAAATCCGGCGCCTGGTAGTTGTACGATTGTCCGTGTACAAGTTCGCCAGTGTTGATATTCCATTGAATGGAGCGGCCTTGTTGTGTTACCCCTATGAGCGCATCTTGCGAAGACGAAAGCAATATACAGCGGCTTCTGATGCGTGTTTGCCAACGTGGGGTACCGTCGACATTCCACACTTCCACGAACTTTCGATTGCACGTCGCCACAAAAGATCCAAAGGGATCAAAACGTATCAGGTCCACCGAAAAACTCGATTCAATGGTCATTTCTTTCTGGAAGCTTCGTGAATTGTACATGTCGAGTTTGCCAGATTCTGTACCTATGGCAATGAGGGTATTGCCACAACCAATCGCAGCGGCTGTTTCATCCTCGAAATGAATGCTGGCAACGCAATCACTCCAATCCGACCGGCGGTATCCAGATAAAACCAGGCCATCAGAGGGTTGACCAAACTGCCGAAACATTGCGGATTGCGTTGGACAAAGCGGCGGGACAAGAAAGTATACTGACTGTGGGCTACTAATCAGGGCCCGGCCGAAACTGGATACGACCTGACTGAGATCAGTGGCCCACGCTTCAATATTATTGACATGGCGATTCAGTGGCGAGTGGTATTTCGCTCGCCGGTCCAAGTATGCTTTGAGGTTCTTTGCCGTTCGAATCAAGCGGTGCACCTCCTTCTTAGCCATGACCTTTTCAATCCAAGTCAGAACTGTCGTTTTTAGGAACCTTTCCAGTGCTAGAAGAAGTTGATCACTTTCAGTTG
Organism: Herpotrichia juniperi; assembly: GCA_014905255.1. NCBI lineage: Eukaryota > Fungi > Ascomycota > Dothideomycetes > Pleosporales > Melanommataceae > Herpotrichia > Herpotrichia juniperi. The sequence goes on from BLYF01000093.1 coordinate 3,926, forward strand.
AAGCGCTGACAACATGCTCCGAGAACTGCGTGATGGCATAGTCCCCGAGTACAGATATCAATGGCTTGGCTCGCTTTTGGTCAAGCAAGCGCCTATGTCGAGGTGGCTGCATTTCTGGACTAACAAGTAGCCGGAGGCACGTCAGTGCTATTTTTTCATGGCCCTGTGACTTCGAAATTCGGAACTCTCCCGCCTCTTCAGATAGGATAAACTCCCTTGCTGTGGCATGCACTGGTTGCACTAGACCGGTGTGTACATCGACGGATACAAGTTGTCCGCAGAGACCTTCGATGGCAGACTTGGCACTAGGAAGATGGACGTTGATATCTAGCTGCAGTGCGTGGGATAACTCCGAGATAGAGAGCGGTCGCGTAGCAAGCATTACCCATAGTAGAATAGCCTTGGCAACGTGCAGCTCTCTTTTCTTTTCACCCATTTCTGCGACTGTTCGTCCATAGTATGAGAACATGCCCTCCGGGATTCCTTGAAGAACCTGCATAATACTATCATAACCATATACGCCCTCAAGTTCGTCCATGACCAATCGAACCCAAAGGAAAGAGGTGTCCGCCTTGGCCAATATCTGCCGTGCGAGCTCTTCACGTTCTTCCTCTTCATCAATAGGAAGATCCGCGATCCTGCTACGAACATACAACTCGATATCCCCCATAGTATCATTAATAGGTATTTGGATAATTGCAGTATCGCAACCCTCCAACATGCGAGTCAATCGAGGCATATCAGGCAATTTTCGGCTAGTTATGAATATCCGAAAAGGAAAGCGAGATTGAAGGTCCTTCAAAAGTGTGAAGAATTCGGAGTATTTGACGCATTCGTCGACCGCATCAATGATCCAGTATTGAGGTATGGATATAGGTACCTATGTTTTTTAATGTGAATGATAGCTTCGTGAGGCAGGGCGAGTGGGGTAGTTACATACTTGAAAGATGCCACCAATGAATATCTTCGTCCAAACAGCGCGCGCATCATCTTGATCGAACGAAGACCTAATAGTGTGAAGTTCGACTAGTTTTTCCCGTATCGCTGCGTTAGCGCTTGCCATTTGGAGAGCAAGGGACTGTAATAAGCCTGCCAGCGATTGGGCAGATTTTTTTCCAAAGTGAAAGAAGTATGAAGCGTGTGCTAGCTGGAAATGTCTAAGTTGCGAGACGACATGTGCTGCAAGTACCGTCTTTCCAGCACCAGGACTAGCTTGCACCCAGAAGATGGATGGACGGAAGGTTCGTGCACTATTATCTCTGCTCTCCGCTCCAATCCATTTTTGGAAATCTTCCCTATCTTCAATCCACTGGCACGATCCTTCGAGTTTGTCATGATGCTCCTCTGGCACGTATACAACACGCAGAAGCTCTTGAATGTCGCGCATTTGATCTTTCGACGCTTGATTGTTTATTGTAGTGACTGCTGTGGCCCGTTAGATATGAGAAGTGTGCTTCTTTGTGACTATTACCATCTTTGTGAATATTTTCATCTTTGAGTAAATCCTCCACCGCCTTTGCAAGAGCATTTTTGACTTTGATATAGTTCGTGTCTTTAACGCTGCTGAATTTACAAACATTGCGGTGGTTGGCGTGTAGATTTTGGACATGCTCGTTTCTAGGATTTAGTCCTACATCTGTCAGTTTTCCTCCCTGATGTATTACAGCAGCTATCTTTAGCGCTAGCAATATGATCTCAGCAGAAATGCGCGTACCTAAGACTGCCGAGTCTTTACTAACGATCAAATTTGATGATACACTAATCGTTGGTAAAGTCTCATAAAATGAGTATATGTTCAAGTCCTCCAAATATCTCGCAAAGTCATTGTTGATGAGCTGAGATGAGGTTGATCCCGTTTTCAAATCTCTAATGTATTCCCTAGACGAGGTCAACCCAGTAATTCCGCAATACTTTAGTATACCGTCCAATAGCGCGGCGTAGTCAGAGCCGCGATGTGGTGTCGCGAGAAAGAAGATACAACGGATCCGCTCGGACAACTCAGGATGATCCCGGTCTAGTTTGGCAAGAATGTACGCCTGTCGTGTAAGTAACTCTGCGAGAGATGGTAGCATAGACCTAACTAGGTACTCACCTTCTTAACAACAAGTCCACCCATAGAATGACCAATGAGTATAATGGGACGTTTCTGCACCAGTCAGTAAACTCACTGTTAAACAAGAAGCAGTCTTACCCTGGACTTGTGCCTCAACAAGGGCGATGTGAGAAGCTCCTCGTATAGTGATTGTCCAAAATCGTGCACGTTGAGAATACTTGGCGTTGTGCTGCCCCAATCGCTCTCGTACCCAAAAGTGTGGATAGAGGCGTTGACGAGTTCGGGCTCCTCTGGCAGCCAATACTGAGGCCAGAAGAGTTGCTGGTCTTCTCCAAAACGCCATGTTTTTGTAGAACCGCCACGTAGGCCATGCACGAAGATGATATCTATAAGAGGTTCTGGTGCGCAGAACAAAGACCGTAGACCAAGCGGCCCATTTGTTTCATCTTTCTCAGTTGCTTGAGGTCGCGCAGATCCAAAATAACGTCTAATAAAAGAGCCACCCTTGCGAACGTCGATTCCCGGTTGCTCTTCATGTCCTAAGGTAGGGTTCGTTTCGGTAGGAGCCTCTGAAAGGCGAGAGGATAAGACGTCAATTTGGGAGTAATCGGTCCGTTGACGGGTAGGAAGTTCATGCTACGCGAACCAAATGTTAGCGCACAGGCTACAATCTCATACTAACACGTACTCACCACCATTGCTGCGTGACGACACGACCATAAGATCGCACACACCTCCCCATGAAAAGTCGCGATGGCAAGTCTGGAGGCATCCAGCCCGAAGGTGCCAAGTTAGCGGGGCTATTCTGGGGACCTTGGTTGCGTTCCCGTCTGCGGCGTTGCTGCATTTAACCCATGCTTAATGTAGCATCACAAAAAGGTAAGGCGTCTCCTACGCCAATGAAACTTCGTGAAATCAGCCTGGGCGCGCGATGAAACCAGATACTGGCCACACAGATGTAGTTTGCGATAGGATGCAACGCCCTAGATATATCTGCCTTTCTCCGGCATATATAGACATTCTTGACTCCACAGAACTGCCTCCTGGTGAAAACGGAAAATATGGAAACTACTCTAGATCCGGCAGTCTTGAAAGGTTAGTTGTGGAAAAACAAAATCATTGCTATCAAGTGCTAACCCGTAGATAGCCTTGCCATCTGGCTGTACTATCGTCAATGTTAGCCAACACGGAAGCTCGAGCTGGTCCACGGGATACAAACTGGACTTAGACGTAGGAGGTGAAGAAAAGGAATATTTCCTAAAGGTTCGTTGACTGCGTAGCCCCGATATCTGACGTAGTGTGCTTATTGCAGAAAGGTTGGCTACCGGCCTCAACATGCTGAGATGGCACTCGGCGAGTACGAAAGTCAGAAAGCCCTAGCCCAGCACTTACCAGACAATTCTGTCGTTCCGATAGCGTTTGGCACTTTCGATCTGGATACAAACAAATCGTTTTTCTTGACTACATACCGCGACTTGAAAGAAAAGACACCTGATCCGACGCAATTGGTGGAGGTTCTGGCAAAGTTGCACAGTTCGTCATCCTCGCCGACAGGAAAGTTCGGCTTCCATGTGACTACATTTAATGGGCACGTCCCACTCAGGAATGACTGGTGCGAGAGCTGGGAAGAATGGTATAGTCGGCAGTTCCAGTCAGATATACAATGGGAGCAGAGTGTGCGGGGACCTGACGCTGACTTCGAACGAGTTGCAGAAGATTTCTTCAAGAAGGTCATACCGCGTCTGTTGAGACCACTTCAGTCTGGAGGCAGGATTATCAAGCCGACTCTCGTCCATGGCGACATCTGGCATGGAAACGCACAGATTGACATGGACACAAACCAAGTGATCTTATTCGATTCATGCTGCTGTTATGCACATAACGAATGTAAGTAAATTATTGCTGTTCGAGGACGGCCTAACATCATCGACAGTGGAGCTGCACATGATGAGGCAGCCCCGTTATCGTTTCACTCAGGAGTACGTCAATAAATACAAAGAGATAATTCAACCTTCGGAGCCAGTCGAAGACTTCGACGATCGAAATGCCTTATACGCTATGTAAGCATTCCATAACCCTACAATGTGATTTCATTGACAATCATCGAGGCGGGATAATATTATCAATGCTGGGCTGCACGAACATCGAGCCTACCTTCGTGAAGAGTAAGTTAGCATCATTGCGACATAGTTGGGCGCTGACCCGGCGTTTAGAGTGAAGCAGGAAATGCAACGACTTCTAGCGAAACATCCAGATGGTCTTGATGGATTTCAGGACCCATCAGCTCTTTGAATAAAGCGCAGTATGAGCGGAAAGCCGTGATTAGAACTGTAGATTGTATAGCTTAGTTCCAGCCGTAGTGTTCGTTAGGCACAATTTCATCCTCCTCCTTCTTTTGCCCGCCTTTCCATCTCAAAGAGACCGTCTCCCTTCTCTGTGCGACCAGAACAGGAACAAAATCTTTAATTCTGCTTCTAAGTAGCTCGACCGCTTTGCAAACATCGGGTCCTGTTTCCCACGTCACAACTGTCAATAATTGCCAGGTCTTAGCCTCGCGGATTGCGTGGAGCAAAAGCGCTGCCAAGACCTCTACTCTTGTTTCATTGTTTTCAACGAAGGCTCGCATCCGTTGGATGAAGAGGCATTGCTTGCGAAAATCGTGATGCCAGTAGACCCACGCCTCGGAACCGTAAATAGCCCCTTTGTTCAACGGGGGCTTTTTATGAATTTTAATGCTCATAAATTCAGCCCGTGTGTGGAGCCAGCTCACAAGGTTGCTGGTGGGCAGGACGGTAATTATAGAGCAATTCTTGGAGCTCTTCACTAGACCCATTTCTGCCCTTAACGCGTCAACATCCCTTTTACATAATCCTTCAATGTCTTCCGTGCGCAGTGCTCTAAGTCTCCCGTCGCCGGGGGTATCGTAGCTGTAGTCGCTGGATGAGCTGACAGGAAGCACGATCGCAGGGGCCGGCTTCGCGTTCCAACCACTTCGCATGTAGAACTTTAGGAGTTTTAGCATATGTGTGATCTCTGCAACTATGAGCCCTTACTTCTTCCTTGTTGCTGTACAGCATGCTTGCAACCGCTTCTCCTGGCCCATCCAGCCATTGGGCAACGCTTTTTAAAAGCAGTTGAGCAAAGCCGCGACCGCGGTGGTCCGGATGGGTGACTACTGACGAAATGCAGTAACCAGTCCCTTCGCGAGCCCCGTGATTATCTTTCAAAAGTAGTTCCCGTTTAATGGTCTTGCAAGTGGCTAGCATCTGAGCTGGCTCATCCCCGCGATAGAGGCACCAATGCCGCACGCCAGTATTTTGAGCAAGTGGCTGCTTGTTCATGTACTTCTCCCTCTCGATAAAGTCGGCTTCAGAAAGCGGCTGGCCGAAAACAGATGCTGCAAGCTTGTCGCATTGAAGCCGCTGGTCATTTGTTGCCTCTCCAAACAGGACGCCGACCGGAAAGGTGTAAGTAAGCGCATCGTAAATATCGGCCGTCTGCGCTGTATCCATTATGAGCTGCGTTTCGAGGCGTTATAGCGCGTTGAGCCTGGAGGCAAGTCAATTTCTTAAGAAGGCAAGTAGCTTGTCTATTTGCGACTACTGACTATAGCTTCCTTAAGGAGTGTATCCGTACGGGAGGCTGGGCAGTTATTAGAGAGGTTGTTGCTGTGCCGCAAAGTGCCTCGGTTCGATGTTAGTGCGCTTCTATACAAATCGACCGGAACGTCAATTCCCTGTTGCTCTTCATGTTCACAGGTAGAGCTTGTTTCGGCAAGAGCCTCTAAAAGGCTTGAGGAGAAGTCATTAGCTTGGGAGTAGTTAGTGCATTAACAGGCAGGAAGTTCATGCTACACAAACCAAGTGTTAGTGCACGGGCTACAACCTCATACTAACATGTACTCACCGCTATTGCTGCGTGACGATATGACCATAGGATTGCACCCACCTCCCCATGAAAAGCCGCGATAGCAAGTCCGAAGGCATCCAGCCTGCAAATTGCTAAGTTAGCGGGGCCTCGTTTCCGTCTTCGGCGTTGCTGCATTTAATTTAAGCTTGACTACCTAGTTCATGCGCACCCCATCACAACGTCTTCTCAGTCTCTTTCTGCACCGTGGAGCCCCGGAGACTCCTGGCACAGGACTAGCAATCCACCACTCGGTCCCGAAATATAGATTGGAACACGCATCCGGGCGTCCAAGCCAAGGGTTTAAAAGATACGCACAGCATGTATACCCGTACTTAGACTTCTCTCGTCTATGTTCAAGGCATAGACTATCTCTATCCGTGTCATCTTCAAACTTTCTCACTCAGCTTTCACAGCGTATTCTTGCAAATGCCGAAAAAATTGATGGCGGCATCGCAGATATCAAAGAGCTTGGGATTGCTCGTCGTGAGCTCGCTGAGGCGGCTCACGAACTGCAACTCGAGACCAAAAGCACATCAGAATGGCTGGAGCAGCAGCAATTCCACTATCAAACCCTCTCCTGCCTAGCCTGGCTGAACTGCTTCGATATCTTCACCCACGTACCAGCTGATCTCGCACCCATCACCTACGTCGACCTCGCAGCCAAGGCCCGTGTTCCAATATCACGCCTGCAATCTGTTGCACGCATGGCTATGACCAACGGACTGTTTACTGAGTCCTCGCCCAAACACATCGCTCATAGCCTTCTCTCAGCCTCCTTTGCAACCGACGCACATCTCCGGGATCGGGCGCGCTTCATGACAACCTACAGTGCGCCTACTGCGGCCGCCTTTGCCGACGCCACTTCGAAATGGGGAGAGACATTTGCGAAGAACGAGTTGGCCTTCAACGTGGCATTTCAAACTGAGCTGCCCTTCTTCGGTTATGTCAAGGAGCGTGACGGCATGGCAGACGAGTTCGCTGGCTACATGCGGAGCCAGGGACGGAGCGAGGGTGAGAAGCTGCTTCATCTTATCTACGGCTTTGACTGGGTTAGACTGGGCGATGCCAGCGTCGTCGATGTCGGCGGGTCTACAGGGCAAGCATCTATGGCGCTCGCCGCCGAGTTCCCAGGTCTCAAGTTCACGATCCAAGACCTCCCGGAATTCGTTACAGCACCGAATCCAGGGTTGGGAAGCCTCCCAGCATCCATCACCTCGCGTCTGCAGTTTGAGCCGCACGACTTCTTCGCGCCGCAGCCACCGCAGCAGGGCAGTGCGCCGCATATCTACCTCCTACGCAAGATCTTGCACGACTGGCCCGCAGACCGTGCTCGTGAAATCTTCGAACAGCTCACTGTAGCGCTGCAAAAGAATCGGAACCCGCAAGCCCGCATCGTGGTCATGGATACAATTCTTCCGCTGCCGGGCACGCTGGGTAAGGTGCAGGAAGCCAGTCTGCGTGTCAGAGACTTGACCATGGCGCAGGGTTTCAATGCCAAAGAGAGGGAGCTGGGTGATTGGAACCACCTTTTCGTTTCTACGACGCCCCAACTGGAGATTCGAGCGTGGAAGCGGCCACATGGGAGCACTATGGCTGTTATGGGGGTGGGGATATTGGGAGAGAAGTACTAAGTATATGATATGCTGTCTTCGGACATCTTATTAAATCGTCTTGTTCCTCGCTAGAAATTAGCCCCTTTTATGCATGTCCAGGTTCACTTTGCAGTGAAAATTTGTCAATCGTCTTCTTCTTTCCTCACGATAAAGTGCAGACATGTACTTTTCTTTAAACAGAATAAGTGAAGAGGAGTAGTGTTCATTCTTGGTATCACTTTCATGACTCTAGAATATCATCCGAGAGCTTCTCAGCCAGCGCGTCTGTCTCTAAATTAGCGATATGTCTATGCAATCGTCCAAAGTCGCACTTACATATCAAGGCCTGAGGATGGCCTGGTGGAAGGAACGGAAAAATCGACGCATCAATAACTCTCAGTCTGTTCGTCCTAAACACGCGTCCACGATGATCCACCGCCGCATTCGGATCCGCCTTTCCCATCTTGCCTACGAGACATTAGTTCCGAATCTCGCCGCACAATCAATTAGGATACACGAGCACTTACATGTAACATTAGCATGAAACATCTGAATACCCGTCTGCCTACAAGCATTCAGAATCTTAGCATCACTCACCTTATTTCTCCCAGGCACAACCTTCTCCACCCATGCAGGCTTCATCACATCCGTATCCATCATCTCACGCATGCGTTTGAAAGCCACCACGGCGAGTTCCTGATCAACTGGGTGCGTGAGCCAGTTTGGGTTTATGACAGGCGGCACCGCAGCATCCTTACTCGCGATGGTAACGTTACCCCTGCTCTGTGGCGTCATGATAGCCATCGCCGGACTCGCATACATGTAGGGCGTTTTCGGCGCGTTGGCGATGTAGTTTTGGTTATCGCCGCTGTATGCATCGAGCATTAGATATTCAAAGTCTGGCCAGTCCTTTGGAAACTTGGCTAGCACAGCCTGTGCTGCTTGGCTAACTACAGTTTTGGCAGGCAACTTTTCCCACGCGATAATCCCGCCGCCGGGATTACTGAGAAGTCCCGTGCCGTTCGTATTGTATTCGGCAACTGCTTCGGCGTAGTAGGTGGCATTTCCGACAGCTGAGTGCGTGATGGCGTTGACACGGTAGCTGGCGCCGAAGAGGAGGTGATCTTCCATGTTTTGGCCCACCCCTGCGAGTTTGGAGACGATGGGGATGCCGAATTCGTTCAGGGTCTCGGTGGAACCCACGCCGGAGACCATGAGCAGCTGCGGGGATTGGAACTGAGTGGTGTCAGTACATATTCGCAAGTTGAATTGGCAAGGGACGTACAGCTCCAGCGGATAGAATGACTTCCTTGTTCGCCGTTAGACTGATCTCCATGCCGCCACTGCTGATCAGAACCCCCGTCGCCGCCTTTCCGGTGAACAAAATCCGTTTCGCCATCGTGTTATTGTACACTTTGATTTTCCCCGTCTTCACGCTCTTCAAGAACGTATACGAAGTATCCCGATTCTGCCCGTTGAGATCGATAGAGTTCATCAAATACTGCACTGCATTCAATTCCCCGCTTACAAAATCCCTCGCTACTTTCAGGCCGAGTTTTTGCCATGCGAGGTTCACGAAGGAGGATATTGGGTTTGCCCATACGGCGAAAGAGACGTGCAGGGGTCCTGCTTCAGCGGCGAAGGCAGATAGGGGCGAGGGAACGGATGCATTGGCGGGCCGGGCAGAGTTGCCCGGGGGAGTGTAGTTGACGCTCTTTTTAAAGTAGGGGAGCATGTTTGCGAATTCGTAGCTCGAATCGCCGACTGTGGAGGCCCATATAGAGAGAGCGGGGATTGTAGGTCGTTGGTAGGTGAAGTGGTTGCGGGCTGAGCTGTTTTCGATGCTACTTCGTACCATTGTATATACTTCAGCGGGCAGAAGGATAACATAAAAATGGCCTACCTAGTACATGATCAATACGAAAATGCCGTTGGAAAGCCACATTTGGAAATGGATCTATGGGTTACTCTATGTTTTCAAATGAGCAATCACCTGTCAACAAGAATTTCACATATCATGCCAGACCTTCTCACTACTTTAGCGCTTCATTTGTGGTTTCTCATTTTGATAATGAACTAACCCTTCTCTATGGTCGTAATTACTGCTCATTCCAGTCCAACAGCCAATACACAACACCGTTGATCTCAGACTTATACTCAAAAATCTACAACACACATGGCATCCCTTCACAAACCCTGCTCACTATCTTAGTAGTGAGGCAGACAGTGAAAAGATGGATTGATAGCAAAATCTGGGCGACAGGAACCAAGCTTAATTTGTACCTGATGAGACCGAGAAAAAATAAACCTCTGACTGCATCCTCGCTACACTAGATCAGCAAACAATATAAGCCTTCATGCTGAGGTAGGAAAGTCGGCTTTTTCGCTCGCTTGCATATGCTAGCTGCATGTAAGGGATTATCTAGAGTTTCAGTGCACGCGATTGCCGAGCAGAGGTGGATAATGGCATAGCAAAACTGCCCCACCAGCCCCACCAGGTGTCGGCACAATTCATGTCCGCTCTGCAAGAATAACAAAATCTCGCTAACTTTAAGCAAAGATTGTAGCGTATAGTTAACCTAAACAAATATCCAGGACGAACATATAGTATTTTTTGCTATATTATCTGCAGTTATTGTTAACTATATAAGTTGCGTTGCTAAGATATACTCTCTGAAAAGGGGTGACTTTGCGTGGTTGCAGTTTTGGTGAGGTAGAGCGGACATGAATCATGCCGGCACCTAGTGGGCCTGATGCTGTTAGTGACGCAGATGTCGGCACAGAGTACGCAAGGCGCCGCTGAGTGAGGTGGTTTTTGGTAAGGTTGTCTGCTCTTACGGCGCTCGCGTGTTTTAGTGAAGCTAAAATTTCTATTTCTACTTCATGGGACTAATCTAGATGATTGAAAGGTCTGATATTTACCGACCTGCATACGGCACGTGCTACGAGAAAAAGCTCGGACGCTTAAAATTCCCCGCATCCGAACACCAACAATTCACTCAATTCACCCACCCCTACGCAGCGATTAATTAATACAATGACTTCCAAAAAGCCTCTTAATACCCTAAACGATACACCGCGGAAAGCTCGGCTCAAAAGAATCGTGGATTTCAATGATACTTACAGGTTGAAGTACTACAAGTGCGATGTTTTCCGGTTCGTTGGTGTTTCCAAAACCCAAGGATATGAGATTTTGAAGCAGGACTCGGCACTGGTTAATAGGACCCACCATAACTCAGTATGGGGAGGGCAGCGCGGCAGGCCTCTCTCACTATCTTTAAAAGATCTACACAAGGTTGAATCATACATACAAGATCAAGGGTAGAATGCAAGAGTTCCAACCTGGGATCAATTGGCTGAGAACAACAACCTGGAATGTGCAGGCAATACTCTCTGCGATCACATGGGCCCGATGGATTATCACAAGTGTATTACCTGCTAAAAGGAATAGTTCTTTCCACGTACAAGTAAACACTGAGTTGAATAGAGTGTGCCTATGGTGGGTCTTTATCCTAAGCCTGAAGATTAGTACAGAATACGATCCTCTAACGAAGTACACTAGGGAGTAGGACTACAAGGAAAGCAAAGGATTGTTAGAAAACCTGGTGAGTGCTACTACAACGACTGTATACAAGAATACCTTAATTGTAAGGACGAGAAGTACTTTGAGAGGGCACATTCTTGGGCTGCAGTTGGCTATAACTTCAAGTCAAACTTCCACTTCTACAAAGTCTCCACCAACCGCAATGAAAAGATAAGCCTCACCGCATACAGGGACCAGATCCTGGAGCCTATCGTCAAGCCCTGGCTTGATAGAGGGGATGACTTTGTTCTTGAGGAGGATGGAGACTCTGGACATGGCACTAGGAGCAACATTGTACGAACCTGGAAGCAAAAGCACAAGTACAAGCTCGAGTACTACTTCAACTGCCACAGCTCTCCTGATCTATCACCTGTTGAGAACTGCTGGTTGCCCCCAAGCAATACCTCAAAAGGTTTCCTCATTGGGGTGAGTTTGAGACGCGAGATCTGGCCGTAGAAGGATGGGGCAACGTTTCTCAGAAGTTTATAAACGAGCAAGTGAGACCTATGCCTCAACGACTCAAGTATTGTGTAGATATGAAGGGTAGGACTGCTGGGTATTAATCTCATCTACACAGAATCAATATCTGGGGTGCAAATGATGGCGCATTCTCTAAAAGTGACCCTCCTAAAAAGTCTTAGCAGCTCAACCTAACCACTAAATCTCAGCTTCAATATTGCCTAAATAGGAAATCGAGTGCGCGCGCAATCGATTGAAACAAGAATCTCAAAAAAACGTCCAGAAACCCTGTTCGTATGAGATTCTGTGTGGGGGCAAGGTTTGGTGATGGTTTTGGGCGTCCGAGCTTTTTTTCGTAGCGCATGTACAGTTAATTATGTGATGCTCGTTGCTGTTGCCTGCCCCGCACTCTTCCATTCTGTGAACGTCATTCTATCAACTTCTCAACCGGCACAGTCACACTTCCCTGATCGCTTGATCTATTTACTTACGTCTGGTCCTACGACATTTGTAGCCTAGGATTGTTGATAGTCCTCTCTTTATGCGTCTTTTGCAGCTTGAAGAGAACGGCGCGTTCAGCCTGGTCGAGTATGTGGGAAGAGACATTCCTCCGTATGCGATCCTTTCACATACCTGGGGAGCAGATCATGAAGAAGTCACCCTCAAAAACCTGACGGAAGGCACTAGCAAAACTAAAGCTGGCTATCGCAAGCTCACCTTCTGCGGAAAACAAGCTGCGAATGATGGGCTGCAGTTCTTCTGGGTAGACACTTGCTGCATTGACAAGTCAAGCAGTGCGGAGCTCACAGAAGCCATCAACTCTATGTTTCAGTGGTACCATGAAGCAGACAAGTGCTATGTATACCTATCCGATGTTTCAATCAGTGGCTTCGCCAAGAACGACCAGTCTTTCCAGGAATGCAGGTGGTTTACTCGGGGTTGGACCCTACAGGAACTCATCGCTCCAACGTCCGTTGAATTCTTTTCCTCAGATGGAGAGCGAATTGGGGATAAGAACTCGATGGTACAGGAAATACACAACATTACAGGAATACCTATTCAAGCTCTCCGAAAAACTCCTTTGTCTCACTTTAGCATCGATGAGCGGATGTTATGGGCAAAAAGACGCAAAACGAAACGCGAAGAGGACGCAGCGTATTCCCTACTAGGTATTTTCGATACACATATGCCTCTACTCTATGGGGAGGGCCGGGAGAAGGCGTTCTACCGGCTTCGGAGGGAGATAGAAGAGTCTTCAAGATATAGATTGCCTATCATGTCCCGATCTTTAGCGAGCGAGGGGGTAGAGATAGAGGAGGCGGAAGACATCGATAAATACCGCATCCCGTTTAGTCTCAAGAGCGTGCCCGTAGGAAAGTTTGCTGACCGACCACGGGATAGAGAAGCGCTGGAACAAGCGCTCTTACCGCAGAAGCAGGAAAGGAGACGGCGGATAATTGTGGCCTATGGACTAGGGGGTGCGGGCAAGACGCAATTGGCGGCCGACTTCGCTCGGCGCCACCAGCACAGCTTCTCGTCGGTGTTGTGGCTTGACGGGAGCAGCGAGAGCAGCCTTAAACAGACCATTGCCGCTTATGCGAGCCGCATCCCTGTAGGACAAGTCGCTGGGAGTAACATGATGTACGCTTCAGGCCAAGGTGGCGAGCTGGATACTGTGGTAAGGGACGTGCTGCGCTGGCTAAGCATACCGGGTAACAACGGCTGGCTGGTAGTGGTGGACAATGTGGACCGAGACTACAGGAGGCAGGAGGAGGATGCTGAGGCATATAAGGTGGAAGACTACCTCCCAGAAGCTGACCACGGGTTGGTGCTGATCACAACCCGTCTTCCCCATCTCGGACAGCTAGGAGAGCGGTGGGAGGTGAAGAAGGTTGACGAAGAGCGAGCGCGGGCTATCTTCGAGGCATGGTATGGGAGAGAAATCGGTAAGCGTCTCTAAATTCGGCTGCAACTGCTGTGGATGATGTAGTAACACTGCCATAGGGCATGAGGGCAACGAGCTGATGGGACTGCTCGACGGGCTACCGCTGGCTCTTGCCCAGGCTGCTGCGTACATGAGCGAGACCGGCATGAGCTTCGTCACATATACTCGGCTATACAAGGAGCAGTGGACAGAGCTAATGGAGCCACATAACCGGAGGCACTTGCCTCTGCGGAGCTACTTGAACGGAAGCGTGGCGACGACTTGGATGATATCTTACACAGCCATTAGGAAAAGGAATTGGGCGGCTGCAAATCTGCTCCTTCTGTGGGCGCATCTAGACAACAGGAGCCTGTGGCATGGGCTACTTGCAGCTGCATCACAAAATTCGGCCACGGCTGCCAAGCGAACGTCAGCATGGCTTGGGGAGATAGCGCGCAGCGAGATAGAGTTTATTAAGGCCATTGGAATGCTCCGGAGCTATTCTCTAGTAGAGGAGATGGATGACCAGATGGGCTACGCGATGCACCCAGTGGTGCATCAGTGGGCGCTACACATTCAAAATGAAGGCCAACGAGTAGCGCTGTCGTGGGCAGCAATCATTGCTGTTGGGCTGGCAGTGCCAATGAGCAATACGAAGAAGTACTGGGAGATGCAGGTGCGGCTTCTTCCTCATGCAGAGCGATGCGAGAAGAAGATTGAGGAGGCTATAAATTATCAGTTTGAGGAGTGCGGATTCGAGACACAAGAAGAGGAGGGAGAGGGGAAGAGGATACTACTATGGGCAGTTCACGACTTGGCAATGCTCTACGTGGAGCGGGGAAAGCTGGACAAGGCAGAGAAGATGTTTATAATAGGGCTGGAAGGAAAGGAGAAGCTACTAGGCACAGAGCACAGATCGACACTCCGAACAGTTCACAGCTTGGGTGTTCTCTTCAGGGACCAAGGAAAGCTAGAAAAAGCAGAGGAAATGTGCGTAAGGGCGCTAGAAGGATACGAGAAGGCACTAGGCGCAGAGCACACGTCAACACTCAAAGCAGTTCACAACTTAGGTATTCTCTTAAGGGACCAGGGAAAGCTAGACAAAGCAGAAAATATGTACACAAGGGCGCTAGGGGGATACAAGAAGACACTAGGCGCAGAGCATACGTCAACGCTTAACGTATTTCATAACTTAGGCCTTCTCTACGCAGACCAAGGGAGGTTAGACGAGGCAGAGGAGATGTACATGCAGGCGCTAGAAGGAAATGAGAAGGCGCTAGGAGCAGACCACACGTGGACACTTAAGACGGTTAATAACATTGGCCTTCTCAACAAGGACCGTGGAAGGCTAGATAAGGCAGAGAAGATGTACATGCGGGCGTTCAAAGGATACGAGAAGACAGTTGGTGCAGACCACGCGTTAACACTTAGTACGGTCAGCAATTTAGCCGCTCTCTATGCAGAGCGTGAAGAGCTAGATAAGGCAGAGGAGATGTACGTGTATGCGCTGGAAGGACACAAGAAGGCGCTAGGAGCAGACCACATGTGGACACTTAACACAGTCCATAACTTAGGTACTTTCTATGCAGAGCGTGGAGAGCTAGATAAGGCAGAGAAGATGTACATGCAGACGCTCGAAGGATACAAGAAGGCGCTAGGAGCAGACCACATGTGGACGCTTAATACGGTCAGCAACTTAGGGGGTCTCTATGTGGATCGTGGAAAGTTAGACGAGGCAGAGAAGATGTACATGCAGGCACTGGAAGGATACAAGAAAGCACTGGGCCAAGAAAACATGACATCCTCCATACCGGCGCTAAATGCGATGTGGGGTCTCGCTTCCCTCTTTGACCGTCAAAACCGAGCAGACGATGCCAGAACCTTCTATTCAAAAGCTCTATTGGGCTACCGAAAGGTGGTTGGAGATGATCACGCAAGGTGCCAGACTTTGCGTGAGAATCTTGCTACTTTAGCCACGGAAAGAGATAAGATTCGCACTGCAAGTGAAAATGGGTCGGTCAGCATATAGCCTACTGCAGACTATTTCAGATCTAAATGCACGGTATAAGCCATCAAGCTCTGGAGTGCACAAGTACTGAGAATACTCGGCTAGAAGCGAACATGAGACTGTCCTAGATCAAATACGCAATTTCACCGCTGTCGTATATGCTCGCGCATGAAATATGAGCTCCGCTACAGACAATTAGGTAGAACTGATAGGCTGCGGAGAAAACTGAAGAATGTTAGAAGTGATTACCGTGTGTAGACTGAGAAGGTAGTCGGCCAGGCTGATAGAGATATGTTTGGAATCAGACTGTCATCTCAACTAGGAATCTACAGGGTATTGAGAAGATATATGTTCGAACGAGCGCGTTAAATATATGACTTCCAGTCGGATTCGGTACATTACTATATTGAAGTCAAGGTTGTAACGTAGATTTTGGGAGTATAAAGTGTCACGATTCGAATACTAGACACGCCGCTTTAGATATTGTCACGAGGCAGATGAGAGAGTAGGCATGCTACAACCGATTGTATTGAAGAGAGAGAGAGGAATCTGTAGAGAGTTCAGTAGGAGAGAGAGCTCCTATATATACGCTGAAGGCCTATATAGACTAGCTCTAATAGAGCTAGCGTGTAGTACCAAGC
>BLYF01000093.1:21530-197683 GCA_014905255.1 Herpotrichia juniperi
CAATAGTTATGTAGGAGCGTGAGGTTGTTTCGCACTAGCTAAAATTAAAAGTAGGGTTTAATTAGAAGTACTAATTAACGTAGCAATGTTGCATAGATTATCCTTAAACACCTGCTACAGGGCTAATAAGGACTTATTAGCATGCTAGTTAGGCTATAAGGTACTGATCCTATATTATTATAACTCTAAGAGTAATAGGACTTAGTATTAGAGCTGTAATAGAGGAGTTATGCCACGCAACTAA
Organism: Herpotrichia juniperi; assembly: GCA_014905255.1. Lineage (NCBI taxonomy): Eukaryota > Fungi > Ascomycota > Dothideomycetes > Pleosporales > Melanommataceae > Herpotrichia > Herpotrichia juniperi. The sequence continues at coordinate 21,775 of BLYF01000093.1, forward strand.
AAAAGGCCTCTACTTTTAAGGCGCGAAGGCGACAACAAGATTAATAATTTTACTAGAAGCGGCGTTAGAGAGATAGAGGAAGACCTCTAGCATACACTCTAAACAGTATAGCATAGATATCTAGATGTTGATAAAAGTATACTAATTTGAAGTGTAAGTACCTGTGATTTTCTCGCTACGTGGTGAGGGATATTACATCACTAGCAAGGGGCAAGGAATCCTGTGGGCTACAACAGAGAATAGAGTCACAACTATCCGCTTAGAGCTTAAGCGGAAATAGGCGGTAACATTGAGGAAGTGAGGAAAGATGCGGTGAAGATGTCAATAACAGTGACATATCGAAAATGGTTGCAGTAGATTCGACAATCTATCGTGGAAGGCAAAGCAATAGATATACCGCAGGTGGATCTAGTCGGCGCATAGCAATCCAAAAGGAGACAATGCAATGGTGTCTAACGCTGTTTGTGAAAAACAGTGCCAGTTGGCGTTGCGAAGAATTAATGGTTGAGGCTCTGCGAAGGCTGCTCTCAGGGTCTAAATTGGATGCACAGATCAACAGACAATTTCAAGGCCGCCTACTTTTGTCTTTGTCCTCCAGTATGATCATCCTGATTGTGCGAAATAATCTCTTCCAGGTATTAACTGCCCCCGCTGTCTTAAAGACAAAGAAGATCTGTGCCTGATCTCTTTACAGACCGCCATACAACCAACCTTAACTTCTACAACACAACTTTCTCCACTTGATCCTGGAGGATTGAATATGAGAAGCGTCCAACATCATAATAGCCCGACATGTAGTAAAAATGCAATTCAGTTCTCCTTCGCAAAATGATTTGCTGTAGGGCGTTTATGTGGTCACAATTGACGGGTATTGGTGCGGACCCTGTATCCATCGTCTCGCGTACGAAGCTCTTTAATCTTGACGATGCACTGATTCAAGAAATAAGAAATAGCCATGAAGCCTCCCCTAAAATGGTGGAGTAGAGATGTGAAAAAAAGATATAGGAACGAAAAAAGAGAAAGTATGGCGGAAAACGAAAAAAATTAAAATTCTATACTATTCCAAACCAGATATCTTCGATAAACTATGTTTTCATCGAATAGTACCGAAAATCCATGTTTCATCCGAACTTATCATGCCAGCCTACGCGAATCACCGCATTTTCAAAAAAACATCTCCTTTATCCCCACCACCCTCTTCGGAGAATTCTTGCGCTTCGAGGGGCTCGCAGACCTCCTCCGACTTGCACTAGTGTAACCTGGCTTTCCAGGATCAGTGCGCTCTTCGATTAAAATGTTCGAGTGCCTTTTGCGGAGACGGCGGGTGTGTTCAAAGAGGGTTTCAGTCTCTTTAGTGTCCATTTCGCGGAGGATAATAATGTAATCTGGGTTTGTCTGTATTGTAGTTAGCACTTAAAAAGAAACTGTGCAAGTAAAGGTAGGATATGAGACTTACGCGGTCAATTTCATAGGGGATATCGTAGTAGAGCAAAGTGTCAATAGCTAAATGTTCCTTGTGCACCTTGACGTATGTAGGCTTATGTGCCAGTCGCGGTGGATCGAGTGGTGGTATGCCATAATACTGTTGCTGTTGTAATTCTGCAGCTTCCTCCAGATTAAGCATGGCTGGTATCTGGTTATCCCAGAAGCTAGGTTCAGCCAGATCTTCGCGCATTAACACTTTGAATTCTGCTTCAGTCTGATGTAGTCTTCCATTCACCATCGGTTGAGGGAAGCGCTTAAAGTCTTCTTTCTCTTTGTCTTTCTGTTTCTCCTCTTCCAGTCGGAGCTGCTTCTTGGTTTTCTCGGTCTCTTCGGACCTCTTCGGCTCATGTTCCCCCCCTTTCTCGTCCGGCTCCTTGCTGAATGCTTCGACGATTCTTTGAGGTTCTTCCTCGACTCTGCGTTCTTCTCTCTCCTGGTTCAGCTCCCATTCCTGATTGAGGCCACCTCTCTCTGCCTTGGCCCGCGCCTCAGCATCTTTGAGCTTTCGCGTTTCCCGTTCTATCTTAAGTTCCCACTCCTGATTAAAGCGATCTTCGTCTAGTCTAACTCGTGCCTCATCTGATTTGCGCTTTCGTTCGTCGCGTTCCCATTTCACTTCCCAGTCCTCCTTCATACGACCTTCCTCTACCTTGATCCGGTTCTCTTCCTCCTGACGCTCCTGTTCATCCGTAATATACTTGAGCTCCAACTTCTTCTTGACCAACTCCTCGCGCCGCTGTAGCTGTAACGCCTCATCCTGTTCCTCAGTCCGCTCAAGATCTATATGTAACTGCTGCTTGTCGTAACCAGATGCAATTTTCGAGCGCTCTTGCCTATCTTTTGCAATTTCCAGTCTGAGTTCCGCAGTTTCGTCGTCAATCGCCCAGTCATCTTCTACTCGTCGTTGGCGACCATGAGTCGAATGATCCACATGTTCGCGAGTGTCTTCCCGCGCCCTAGATTCTTTTCGAATTCGTTCATCTCTTTCAATCTTGAGTTCCCATTCGAATTTGAGGCGGGCCTCCTCATTCTTAATCCGCGCCTCTTCCTTATCACGCTCTTGATCTTCCCTCTCTAACTTCAACTTCCACTCGTACAGAAGACGGTCTTCCTCTGCCTTAATCTGCGCCTCAATATCCTTCCGCTTTTGCTCTTCCCTCTCTTGTGTGATATTCGGTGACTCTTCATTTTCACCGCTGCACATTTTTAGCGCCTTTTATGTTAGGAGGACAAGTCATTACTTACTGCATCTCTTCATAATGTTGTCTTAAATCGGCACTACTATTAAACATCTTCCCACAGGTCGTGTGTCCGCAGACCAGTCGTCGAGCCTCGTCTAGTCTGTTCAAAAGATCCTGAGTTTCTCTGATCAATTCTTTTCGTCTCGTCCGAGCATCGGGGTTGTTCTCTGTCTCAACAGCATCTAGTTCCATCAAAGTCTCTGTCAAAACCCTTTCAGATAATTTCTTATACTCGAGAATGCGTGCGGACTCCTCCGCCGGCTGTTGTTGCATGAACGCCATGATTGGTGGATCAAGTTCAGTATGAAGATGTAAAGCAATAGCAGCGAGTTTTCCGAGTGCGGTTTCTGGCGTCGCGCCCCATGGTGGAGGATCCTCAACTTCAGATTCTACATCCTCCCCAAAATGAGCGGTATCACTAATATCAGAGAGTTCTTCATCTTGCCACTTGTTCACATCGACTGAAGCTTGGGACTTTCCGTCTTCCCGGCCATCTCCAGTCTCATCCATATTTTGAGGGAGAGCAAATAGAGCAAGCTGCTCCTGATGACGACCTAGGTGTTTTTGTAGGACGCGCAAAGTCATGCTCTTGCTACAGAGTGGACACTTCCCTTGATCTGAGAGGTTTGCACTCCTTGTTGCTGTATGTTTGAGTGCTGTAAGCACATCGGGTGCGGTGAGCTCGGGATGTTGCGCTTGAACGTGGGCTACGAAGTCTTTTTCACAGCTAAAAGACCTATTACATCCTTCGACGCACTGCCAACATTTTCTGTGACCCAACTCATGTTGGAACCAGGTCCGCCGAGAATCATAAAGACGGTCTGCGATGGTGCAATCCTCAAATGTACAACAGTAAGGATGTAAGTCTCGGTAAACATGTTGCCTATATGTATCAGCTATACAGCCAATCACCGGGAGGGTTAAATTATACATACTTCCATCCAGCTGTAGTATGAATAGATACCATGAGGTAACATAGGGGACACTCCCATTGTTCATTGTCCCAAGCCTGCTTTGGCAATGCCGGAACCCGGATGGTTGCATTTACCGAGGTAGCATGCGATGTTTGAGAGAGAATGTCGAAACTATCGTCTATTACAGACTCGTTGGCCACTGGCAGAAGCGATGCTTCTGTGCTGTTGGTCGTATATTCAGTTCTTGGCTCCTCGTGGCCAATCTCCTCGACGTTCTTACTTAGCTTTTGATGATGTTCTTCGCGATACGTTAAATATCGTCGCCTTCCAGTCATTGCTCGTCCAAGCCGTTCAGCTAAATAAACTTCTGCTTGGGGAAACTTGGACTGGACATGCGGTATATCATATGTCTCAAAATAAGATTTGTCAACCGTAATGAAGTTGCGTAATTGTGTGTTCGGTGCAGGATCTCGGATCGACATAGAAAGTCGGAACAAACAAGTAACAGTGCTTTTGATAGTGATGAAAATATGCTTTAGTTCGGTGTCGTTCTTCGGGTTCTCATGTCCAGCATCATCTGATACCTTAGAGTAAGACTCAGAATCGCTATCTGAGTCGGACTCTTCATCCCATGGAATCCGCTCTCCATTCACAATGGCCAGGGCTAATCGATTAGCTTGAGGATGATATCTGGTATATCGGAGACTGACCCTTGGCGAGAGAGTTCTGCAACACTTGCAAAAGATCATTAACCTCAGATTTTAGGTGAGCTGCATCTCGCAGCCGGTATTCAAGGGAGCGACGGCCCTGACGGTGAGCTGCTATATTTCCAACCCATATCTTGAAGTGGTCTAATTCGTCATTGATGGTTTCTGGTCGCGTCTGGGCAGCGAAACGTGGTATTGCTGTCACAGCCGTGATGAGATCGCGGAAGCCTCGAGCGCACTTATGAACGGCAAGGTGAATGTGAGGACTGGGAGCAACGAAAGCCGCAGTCAGACTGGTATTCATTGCGTCGATGCAAGATGCAGCATACTGTGAGCTGTACAGTTGCTGCGTAGGGACCAGTGCGGACCGTGGTTCTGCTAGCTGCAAACTTTGGGTTCCACAATAGATAGGACAGCGCTCTTCCGGAATACTCTGTAATTAGTTGCTAGTGGAAATAGTTTAGCTGCGGGGTCGTGTCTGCGATTTGTGAAAGATTACCTGAGGACACGTGCTTCCGATTTAGGCTGCCACACTTTTTAGCCCGTTAGCCTTCCATCATCAAACATCAATTTTCCATCCGTGTATTTCGCGCTATTGCCACTCTTGCGCAAGCAAGAGTCCTGTTTGACACCATATACTTTGTATAGTATAAATTGGTCCGCTAGCCTGAGCACAACGTAGACCCAACGCCGCGCCGAAGCGCATGCGCCGGCCGCGAGAATGAGTGGTATTGAGGTGGCAGGCCTCGTTCTGGGAGCAATTCCCTTGATCCTGGCCAGTCTCGAATTTTACGTGAAAGGAATCGCGGTGACGAGACGGTATCGGCGACACGAAGAGGAATTCACAAGCCTACTAGTCGAGCTGAAAACTGAAAATACCACGTACATCAACAGCGTTAACATACTGCTCTTTGGTGTTGTGCCACCCATGGATATGGCCGACTTCCTTGCGAATCCCTGTGGTGATCGATGGAAGGACTCCAAATTCGACCAGAAGCTAAGAGCGCGTCTCAACTCATCATACGATTCCTACATCGACACCATCACTCAAATGAAGAACACAGCTGTGATGATTCAGCAGAAATTAATGCTAGATTCTTCTGGGAAGGTACGTTGAGCTTTAATTGCCCTTAAGTAGGATGCAGACACCACATTATCCCTATTTATGTCCAATTGAGATATGTGCTGACCTCTCTAGCCACAATTCTCCGAGGCAAAACTGTTCAAAGACCATTATAAGAGGCTCAAATTTAGTTTGAACAAATCCGACTACTGCGATCTAGTGAACAAATTCCACCGCCTCAATAAGTCTTTGTACCAATTGACGACCCAAGCAATAACAATCGATCATCTTTATAACTCGAACAAATCAGAAAGCCGAGCAATCCCCAAATTTAGTGTCATAAACAACCGCGCTCTAGGCTTCTACTCTGTATTAAGTTCAGGCTGGAAGTGTCCCTGTCACGCAGATCACAGCGTGAGCCTACGTCTTGAATCACGAATGGAAGATATTTCTAGTGAGGATCAAGATGCAGATGAAGAGGAATCAATGCGAGACCCATTTCGTATTCTATTCCGCTATGGCCATAGTCATCACCCAAACAAGATCAGTAGTCCAGCTACCCCAGCGTGGATCTGGGACGAGGCCGACGTGCACATCACGCTTTCGAAGCAGAGTTCAAAGGCCATAAAAACGGCAATAGCGCCTTGCGGAAAGGGAGTTCGGTTTACCACGACGGACGTAAAGAAGGCTATCCAGGCAGCTCTGGCCCCCAATTCTACTCTACAGCCTATTCAGGATCTATGTTCCGCCATCAGCACTCTCCAACAGCCTGAACGCGATGTCTGCCTATCTCTACTAGCATCTGAGCACGCAAAAGTCGCATACGGACTGCTCATCACGCCGCTAAAAGCCCCGCCCTCAAATCCTGAGTCCTGGTCCGTTTCATCTCTTAGAACTGCACTCGAAGATGCAAAATTCACACGCCGCGACCGCATCCGCCTAGCGGTTACACTCGCTTCCAGCGTCCTCCAACTCCATGAAACACCCTGGCTGGAAGATAACTGGGGCAAAGACAATATATTCTTTATTAAGCGATCTGAGGGGAGAGGATACAACGATCCCTTCGTTTCTCAGTGCTTTAATCAAGCAAGTCTTGCTCCATCAGCGCCAAGCCCAGCGTCCAAGTGCAGATTCATCCGCAACCAAACCCTGTTTGCTCTTGGAATTTCTCTCATCGAGCTGTGGTATGGGCAGCCGCTTCATAAGCTGCATAAGCAAGAAGATGGCGAGATTACGGGAGACGTGGGGAACGATCTCATGATACAATGGAATACGGCGGATCGACTCGTTGAAGACGACCTGAGCAACGACGCTGGAGATAGGTATTGCGATGCGGTGAGAAGATGCATACGTTGTGATTTTAATAGAAGGGGAAGTAGTCTCGTCGATGCCGAATTTCAAATGGCTGTTTATCATGGCGTGGTAAGCCAGCTCAAAGAGACCTTGGATTTTATGAGAGTAAGGGCTTGATCGGGGAGCTCTAGCGGAAATAGGCGTTAGAATTTGTACCACTGTGATGCAATTAGACTGCGCACGATGAGGTAAGACATACAAAAATAAACAACATGTGAATATATTCGTCTGACACAGCATACCATATCAATAGATCGAGCTCACCACACTGGAGTCATAATGATCGTTACGTCGAGTGATTGAGGTATCACCACAGACAAAGAGCACGCCCTTGCACTTCGAATCCCTTCAGGCATTCCCCACTATCAGTTTGGGAAGCGATCTATCAAAGCATGCTTGTCACCAATAGAGTAGGAAAAGTGTATAGAAGATGCAATGCTATTTTGGTAACTAACAAGAGCGAGGGTATACAAAGAAACAGAAAACATCCCTCGGCCATCATCTCATCATACAGACATGCGAATTTTCACACCATAATTCGTCCCAGCTGCCACAACACCGCCCTGCGTATGTATACTCCTATAGCGTTCCTAAGCTGCAGTGGAAAAGAAAGGTTACGCTCCCTTACTGCACCTTAGCCGGCGTACCCGCCGGCCCCGCCTCCTCATCACTCAAGTCCTTCCCGTTTCCGTGCTTAATCTTATTCCACTCCTCTTTATCCGCGGGGTCATCCGCATCATTCGCCGTAAGCTCCGGGATCTCTTCATCCTCAATCTCCTCAGGAAGGATAAGGTTGAGAACCACATTGACGAAGGCAGTAAGTGCAAACCCGGTCTCCATGACCAGCTCAATGGCGTTATAGAAGCCGAGGAGGGCGCGGTTGGGACCTTCGTATGTGAAGACGTATGAGAACCAGCTGAGTGGTATTAGCGGCTGTGGAGAAAGGGGAGGGGGGAAATCTTACTTGGGGACCATTGTTGCACCAAAGCCAAGGGTGAAACCGGCGGTCAGAATAAATCTGTTTCTCCGTGTGAAAGGAGTAGTAGAGATAATCCTGATACCACTGACAGTAACCGCCGAGAACAAGAATGTCGTCATACCACCAAGCACCGCACTCGGAATCGCGACCAACGCCGCGGCAAACTTTGCGAAAATTCCCATAATGATAAGCCAGAAGCAAGCAAAATATCCAGCCTTGCGGTTAGCACATCGTGTAAGAGCAATGACACCGTTGTTCTGCGCGAAAGTAGACATAGGCGTAATAGTACACAGCGCAGCAATTACACCATTAAGACCGTCTGCGAGCACGCCACCTTGGATACGAGAGTCGAAGAGCTCGCCGTCGACTTCGAGACGGGAGACATCGCAGGTAGCGGTGATATCGCCAATGGCTTCCATAGCAAGCACCATATAGACTGCTAGTAATGGTAACACTATAGGTCCGTAAACGGAGAGCTTGAAAGTGTGTACCCAGATAAAGGACGCTGCGGGCGAGGCGTCAATGCCACTGCGGTCGAAGTAACCACAAGCACCAGCGATGATACAGCCGACGAGCAGACCGATGACAACAGCGGTAGATTTCATAATAGGCGCACCGAAGCGCTCGCAGATGATGATGGTGATGAAGACAGAGAAACCGAGACCGATAAATTCAGCACTACCCCAAGGAAGAGGATGGGGAGCATTGATAGTCGGGCACAGTCGGAAGATTCCAGTTTCAGGGAGATTTTGGCAGCCTCCGCTGCCACCAGCCCAGTTCTGGAAACCAGATAAAATGAGCTTTACGCCGATGAGCATTACAGTGGGTCCAGTAACGAGTGGTGGGAAGATCTTCTTGAGATATTTTGGTGCGGTGAAAGCCATCATGATTTCGAGAAGCGCGCAGACTGCACATGTGCCAATGATGGCGCCATAGCCATCAGGACAGGGTAATTTAGTCCCGTCTGCAGCGGTAGGACAGAATCCAGAAGCGTACATTTGGGACAGTGCGCCTGTCGCAACGGGGATGGTGGCGAATGAGGTTCCGACAACGGAAATCAATCCAGTTCCGATGAAGTAAGGTGTTTTGTAGATGTGGAAGCGAGTGATCTGAACAGACGAGAGAATACCGCAGACGATCAGAGAGGTAGACACCAGATATCTCTGCACATCTGGAAGCAGATTGGCGGCGTTTGCCAGAATGATAGGAGGTGTGATCACACCAGCCAACATAGAGAGCGCATGCTGAAATCCAAGAAGCGCAGCGAGAAGAAGAGGCATCTTGTCATTAAGGCCGAAGAAAGGCGCTGCTCGACGGTCCTTCTTCATGAATGGAAGATTGGGCTTGAAAAGGAACGCATAGTCGTATTCTCCAATGAGGCCATCCCTGAATATGTTAACTTAAAGTGTCAAATGTACGTTCAAAATCCGTACCTAGTAGAGACAGCTTTCACACTACGGCGAAATTTGTCTCCAAAGCCGCGCCTTCGACCCTGCGTAGGGGGAGGTAGTTCGTCCGACATGGTGAAGAATGTGATATAGTAGTAGTCACTTTTGAGGGTTTGGTGGAACCTTTCGAGCTTTTCAAGTGTTCATGCGCCTAGGACTTATCCACGCGCAGATTCGATCGTCGGCTACAGATAAGATACGAGGACGGAATTCGATATGAGAACGAAAATGAAGTCGATGGCTGAATTAGGGGCTGAACTGCTCGTTTAAGTCCCTATAGAAGTCGTTGCGAGTGGTCGTGATCTTGCTGACGAGACTGGTCGCGTGCGCTAGTAGGGCTAAAGGCGGGAGTAATTCTGAGTGGCTTCGATGTTGCGGGGATCTGACGCAGCGGTAGATTGCTGATCACTGAAGTCTCGAGTGGGATGCAAGATGGGATTTGCGACGGTGGATGATGAAAAGGGAAACCTCGATCGAGGACTCGATGTACTTTATAGATCGTGCATGAAGGGCTGCCTTTATCTTTGCCAATACCCACGATACACAACCTCAGATCTTTGACAACCTAGCCCAGCTCCAGGAACCTCCGCAGGGGCCGCACACCTGGAGGCCGCCGAAGCGAAGGCATTTTGCATCGTTATCCGCCGGGTAGAGGTCACGTCTCCACGGGGCTGGGTTGGTCTGAGGCGTGAAGGAACGACGTCGGAGGCGGCGGCCGCATGCTTTTGCTAAACTCTTGACGAGAGGTTGAGAGATAAGAAGAAAGGTAGACGTATGATTGGTCGGTTGTTCGTGATTGGTCACGTGCTCCGGTGGACTCCGAATACACTGGAGAAATCCCACAGATCCCACACTTCGGCTGCGAACGACGGCTGTCTAGACAAGGGTATTAGATATCTTCAAGGGAGCATCGTCGCCGGGTGCCGAAGTTATTCCCACAAAGCGGTCGTCTATGAGGCATTTGAGAATTGTGATGCTTAATCATTGAAGAATTGCTGTTCTCGACAAGCGATTAGCCACGCAATATGGCCTCTCATGATTGCCAGACGGTTCTGCGTAGCTGTCAATATACCTTTCATATCTTAAGAAATCCATGGAACGCCAGAACGCCAAAACACCTCAATCGCTGACATATTTTCGAACACTTTCATATATTAATATTCAATTGAATCATCATGCCTCAACACGAACCTCCATTCCACGTCTTGCTGAGTATTTGCTAGGACGAGTATTGCGTTGATGGAATGTTGCAGAAAGCTGATAATGGGACGATGGAGGTTAATAACGGGCTGTGGAAAGTTGGGATGCAATGATCCACCTGATAAGATGTAACCTCACGCCAACCAGCGTGATACTCGTACCATATCAATTCACTTGACGAGCTAACCGGACAGGGTGAGTGACGCTCTTACCCTCAGCCTCGTGTACAAATTTGACTGATGGAACTCGGTACTGTGGCACAGAACGGCATCGAGCATTCCCCGAAACGGCAACCTGGGTGGCGAAGACATGACTACAATGATGTTGCTCTCATGAAGCTACGGCGCTGTGAGAAGTTGCCTGTGGCCTGTAGTGTAGTGTTCGAAGCGACGACACCTGGCATGAAGTGCATGCTTATTTGCGTTTCCTGGGCCCTCAACGTGTCTGTAGTAGCATGATACGCTCTGCGAGAGATGGTGTTGAGCCTGTGGGCCCAGGACGCTATCCCGAAAAAGGACGGCTTGCGATAGCCCGGCTCGACTGGCCGACACAGAAGCAGACGGAACCATGGAAGCCTGATCCTCCCGCACCGCGCCGAGGTTACGAAAACTTGACAGGCGGAAAAAATCAACATCGGCGAGGGAGCTAAAAGAACATCGAAAGAGGCTGGAGGTTTCAAAATTGCCTTCCAGATGCCGCCATAGATCAACGAATGAACATGGATGCCTACGTAATCGTGCGGGGGAGCGGTAGGGCCGCAGAGGATGCTTGCCTCGGCCGCTGGGCCATGGACAAGCGTTGCAGCAGAGCAATGACGCTGAGCTGTTGAGCAAAGATAAGAACTCGCAAACCTGTGCCTGGCGGCAAATATCAAGGGCGGCAGCTGCGTTGTGAGGAGGGCTAGAGAGGCAAAGGCATAACAATGGTGGCCTAAATGGCGAGGTCTTGATTAGGAGCTTGGTCTTGGGTCGTCACAAAATGTTGCCGATGCCGGGACACCGCCTTTTGTACAGTAACGCGTAGGGCTGGCGAATGAATCGCGTGCTCGCGAATGAATCGTGTGCTGGCATCCGCAGTTATTTGTGCACGGTGTGGAAGCTCGAACAGTAATGTCAATGGCTCTGGGGAACACAGCGTGGACCACGCTGGGCCGGGACAATGGCTGCATTGTTGCTCCATGATGGAAGGCGTTGACGTTGACAGGGCAGGACCTGCTGCGCCAACGCTTTCGAGACCCTGATCCCGCGAATTATGACGGGACGTGGCCTCGAACTCGGCAGAAAGGCATGCAAGGTCCGCCCACTTCTCGCCTGTTGGGGGCGCTAGGGCCAACATACAATTCACCCCTGTGTGCGGCTTCTTTATATCTAACTCGCCTCCCCGTCGCTCCTTCACCCACATCCCGCCTTTCTCCTTCCTCCTCTCCCGCCACACTCTGATCGAGCGTGTGCAGACTTTCGCTGTTGGAGCTTCGTGCATTGAGGTCGACTGCAAGCATCTCTCACTGAGCTGCCTGCACCTACCTTCATCCACCTGTTCTCCCGTCCCTTCACTTTCCCTCCCTCTCTCCCACCGCCGGCACAATGCCCTCCCACCAGCCCACCGCTGGCATGCAGGCCATCGACCCGAAATACGTCTCGCAGCCCTCTGCCATGGCCAGCACCTCTGAGCCAAACCGAAACCCAAAATACGACCCGAAAAAGCCACACATTACCGACCAGCCCATTACCCGACAAAACTGGTACCAGCATGTCAATTGGCTCAATGTAAGCATTGCCACTCCTGTTGTAGTCTTTGTGGCATCATCTAACGCCATTCAAGGTATTCATGATTCTCGGCATTCCGGCCATGGGCCTCGTTGCCTCCTACTGGACTCCTCTTAGGTGGCAGACCGCCGTCTGGGCCGTCATATACTACTTCTGGACTGGTCTTGGTATAACAGCAGGCTATCATCGTCTTTGGGCACACAAGTCTTACTCTGCATCTCTCCCCTTGAGAATCTTCTTGGCTGGTGTTGGAGGTGGTGCCGTCGAGGGCTCCATCCGCTGGTGGAGCCGTGACCACCGCGCTCACCACAGATACACCGACACCGACAAGGACCCATACAGTGTGCGCAAGGGACTGCTCTACAGCCATCTTGGCTGGATGGTCATGAAGCAGAACCCCAAGAGAATCGGTCGCACCGACATCACCGATTTGAATGAAGACCCTGTTGTCGTCTGGCAACATCGTCACTATCTCAAGGTCGTCTTCTTCATGGGACTAATTTTCCCGACTCTCGTTGCCGGTCTCGGCTGGGGTGACTGGATGGGTGGATACATCTACGCTGGTATCCTCCGTATCTTCTTCGTTCAACAGGCTACCTTCTGCGTCAACTCGCTTGCCCACTGGCTCGGCGACCAGCCCTTCGATGACCGCAACAGCCCCCGTGATCACGTCATCACCGCGCTCGTCACTCTCGGCGAAGGATACCACAACTTCCATCACGAATTCCCCTCCGACTACCGCAACGCCATCGAATGGCAACAGTATGACCCTACCAAGTGGTCCATCTGGCTCTGGTCCAAGCTCGGCCTCGCAACCAACCTCAAGCAATTCCGCTCCAATGAAATTGAGAAGGGCCGCGTTCAACAACTACAAAAGAAGCTTGACCAGAAGCGCTCGACGCTTGACTGGGGTGTTCCCCTCGATCAGCTCCCCGTCATCGAATGGGAAGATTACGTCGAGCAAGCCAAGAACGGTCGTGGCCTTGTTGCTGTCGCAGGTGTTGTTCACGATGTCACCGATTTCATCAACGAGCACCCTGGAGGCAAGGCTCTTATCAAGAGCGGTCTCGGCAAGGATGCCACCGCAATGTTCAACGGTGGCGTGTATATGCACTCCAATGGTGCTCACAATCTTCTTTCAACCATGAGAGTTGGTGTCATTCGTGGCGGTTGTGAGGTTGAGATCTGGAAGCGCGCCCAGCGGGAGAACAAGGACGTAACCTACGCAAAGGACGACGCTGGCAACTCCATTATCAGAGCAGGCAACCAGGTCACAAAAGTTCACCAACCCGTTGTCAGTGCCAGCGCGGCCTAGGGTCATTGTTATTTAATTTTGCATTCTTGTTTTCACACATTCATGAGCGAACTGGCGTTTAGATGACTTCGACGCCATGGCGGGCAGGTAATTCTTTTTCAAAGCGTTCGTTATGAGGGTATCACCATCCCTACACACGGCTTAGACGGAGTTATGATACGAAGAGTAGATTCGATGGCTTCAAGCCCGATGACTTTACATGGAAGGGTGCAAATTGATCTATCTACGATTTTGATGCTTTGCTCTTATACGTTTTCTTGTTGAATATCATTGTGAAATCGTTGAACTATATGTGCTGGCGTATGATTTTCTGACGGCTATCGAGGCTTAGTAGGCGTATTTCAAATCATTTCAGCATGCTGTTTGTCGTCCATTTAACAACTGTTAGGAATAGTGCTTCTAAATTGTTATCGCTTCCTTGTTTACTATGACGTGCCTATCTCGCGGTTGCCTCGCTCTCACCCGTGTACCAAACAGACCCTCGCTTAACCTTCACCTAGCAACCTCCAACCTTCGACTTCCCAACTACCACCTCTTTCAGTATCACATCACCTTTCTTCAGTGGTCGGGAAACAGTTCGAGTTCGCTCACGATGGATATACCCAAAATGCCTGCAAAGCGCCGGAAATTGAACGCGGTTGAAGAGATGCAGACTAGGGAAATAGCGGTTGAAGAGACGGAAGTGACTGAAAGTCTGAGGAGGCCGATTAGTCCGCCGATGAGTAGGAGGAGGAGATCGCTCAGGCCGGAGGTGGAGACGCCGAGGGTGAGGGCGCTGGACGCGAAGCAGCAACCACCCACCACAGCAACGATTGTACCGATGCTTGCTAGACCTGACTCTAACAATGAAATCAAAAGCCTCGGAGATGAGGATAGAAAGGGGATAAAGAAATTCATTCGGTCGCCTGTCCAACTCACTAGGATTCGGGATCTGCCTGAGGAGCTGAATGGGGACACGGTTGGGCTGGAGGATATTTTGGGGGATGTGATGATCAGGGAGTGTTGGAACTTTAACTTTTTGTTTGATATTGATTGGGTGATGTGAGTTCTGCTTGCTTCATTGTCACCTCTCGGTCAGCATATTTCCCTAGAGCAAGATGCTGATCAGATATCACAGGAACAAGTTCGATCCCGATATAAGGAGTTTGGTAGTAGTGAAGTTCATTCATGGATTCTGGAGGCGAGAGGACGAACGGAGGACTACCATGATGGTATGTTGTAATAACAAAGCCTTCCAGTCATTGTGCGCCTTGTGAGATGAGACTAATGTCGACAGGAAGCTGCTGAGCGATATGACAAAGTCGATCTCATAAGCGCCTACATCCCAGATCCCTTCGGAACCCATCACTCCAAGATGCTCGTACTGCTACGACATGACGACAATGCCCAAGTAATCATTCACACAGCCAACATGATCTCAAGGGACTGGACGAACATGACGCAAGCTGTCTGGCGCTCGCCACTTCTCCCACTCACGTCGAGTCCTCCACAAAGCCAGTTTGAGCCTCAGAATTATCCTATAGGGAGCGGGGAGCGCTTCAAAGTTGACCTGTTTAGTTACCTGAACGCATACGAGAAGAAGCTGAAGGGATTGACGGAGCAGCTTATCAACTACGATTTTTCGGCCATCCGAGCAGCGTTCATTGGAAGTGTGCCTTCTCGCCAGAAACCTGCAGAAGCAAGGCCCTTGAAGAAAACCCCATTTGGCTGGTTGGGTGTTCGCGAGATACTTTCAACAATCCCAATCTATCCTACCGACTCACAATCAGCACCCAATATTGTGATACAGACATCATCGATAGCAACGCTAGGTGCACTGCCAACATGGCTCATGCACCTCCAATCAGTTCTCGGCCACTCATCTATCACTTCTCCAACAGCCGCAGTAACGGCTTCTACACCAGGCTTCTCAAAAGCATCCACCTTTTTCGCCAAACGCCCACCCACCGTACCCAAAACCAAGACCGAACCCCCAACACTCCATATTATCTTTCCTACTGCAGACGAGATCCGCGCCTCGCTCGACGGCTACACCTCCGGTTTC
The DNA here is from genome assembly GCA_014905255.1 of Herpotrichia juniperi. Classification (NCBI taxonomy): domain Eukaryota; kingdom Fungi; phylum Ascomycota; class Dothideomycetes; order Pleosporales; family Melanommataceae; genus Herpotrichia; species Herpotrichia juniperi. The sequence goes on from BLYF01000093.1 coordinate 37,290, forward strand.
TCAATCCATACAAAGCTCCAATCCGCCCAGCAGCAAAAGCAACTCGAGTACCTCCGACCTGTACTCTGCCACTGGAACCACACATCCGACCCCGCGAAGACAAATTTATGCCGCAAAGAAGCACACCGCGGCCCAGCAGCACCGCATATCAAGACCTACATCCGCTTCTCGGATAATTCGAGGAAGACCATCGACTGGGCAATGGTTACTTCTGCAAATCTAAGCAAGCAAGCTTGGGGAGAGACCGAGAATAAGAAGGGCGAGGTCTGGATTCAGAGTTGGGAGACGGGGGTTATTGTATGGCCTGAGTTGTTCAAAGAGAGTGGGGATGAAGGGGTGAGGATGGTGCCTGTTTTCGGGAGAGATAGGCCGGGGGTGGAGGATGAGGATGGGGATGGGGATGGGGATGTGGAAGAGGGTATAAGGAGAGGGAGAGAGAAGGTGGTGGGGTTTAGGATGCCATACGATCTGCCTTTAGAACCGTATGGGGAGAAGGAAGTCCCGTGGTGTGCTACCGCAGAGCATAGGGAGCTAGATTGGAAGGGGAAGGCTTGGGGCGGGTATCATCCGCATTAGTGACCCGAATGGAGGTGTCTGTATGGAGAAGTGCAGTTGCTCTCGTCGGTTGCTGGATGGCTTTGCGTGATTGTTCTGCATTGGGTGGAAGCGTCTGCATATATCCCGATGATACCAGCAAGCTTAGAGTATAACAATGGCTATGATCTGCTTCTATGCAAAGATTGTAGAATATCGAGTTGTATATCGAGTATACCATGCCAGCTCCGTCCTTGGGCCTTTCCATGGAACCCTCAAGGAACCGTTCTATTCCAATCTCTTCCTGCTTGACCGTGTTCGCCCAGCTCTACTTATGGGCCGCGACCAACTTCTCCGCTAGCACGATGTACTTCTCCTCGGCTTCCGCGGGGGTCAATCCCTCCTTAAGGTACTTATCGAATATATCCCATTTGGCCTTGCCCTGAATTGTTCTTTCATGTTAACACGCATCTTTGTGAGAAAGGGTAGGAGGATAGGAAGGAGAAGGAAGGCTAGGAGATCGTACCACGAAGTTCATCATGCCCGGTCTTTGCCCAAGTTCGGCCTTTTTTGCGATTTTGGCATAGGCGTAGAGCTGCACGGTGGAGGGTGTGATTAGCTTTTGCCTTGACCAAAAGGAAATGTAGGGACCGATGGGAGGAAGTGGGGGCTTCGTACGTCGAGCTGCTCTTCTTGTGTGGGCCCAGACTTGATTTTGCCAGTCTCGTTGTAGAGTTCTTCGAATTTTGCGGAGACCATGTTTGCTATTGTAGTGGCGAGTTTGGGTGATGTGGTGTTTGTTTGAGGTATGGTGAAGCTGTTGAGATGAACTGGATGCAGTTGAGGTGTTGAGGTGTTGGTGGGGTTAGTGGGGCAGGTGTGACCGATGACGTTACTGCTGACCAGGTGTTGTTGGTGTGAAAAAGGCCATGTGAACGTGTTTGACACCTTCCACATCTGATCCCTTGGTTTTCACGCCTTCGACTCCACAGAATGCGTACATGAGTTGCTTAGGTTTTGTGTAGAGAGAAAAAAAGTATATAGTATGTAGGTATTTAGCCCAAAAAGAGTGCCCTATATATCAAACGATAAAGGAGATAGTGGAACAGAGGACACCTCCAACAGTCTTCAGTGCTGCGAAACCGTTCAACTTGTCCTAGGTTAAATCGAGCAAGTCTAAGGTTCATTAAAAACGCCATTCGTTGAGTATTCTCACAACATCGCACCACGTCTCTTCCGGGACACTGTGAGCGGCACGCTCGTCTCGAGCAGCTTAGGCGATAACAGTAACGGAGACGGCTTCATATCCAACATTTTATAGACGATAGTATCTATAAACTCAAGACAGAGTCCTTGATGGTAGATACTGTGCATTCTCTGAAAAATGACCTCATACTTATGTGCCCAGGTTGACTGCGATGGAAACGCTGAAGCTACGTTACGGCGTCACGTAGATGACTCGCATTCAACGTCGAAGCTTTAATGAAGTGCGAGTTTGCAGCCTGAATCATGTCAGTCTTCAAAATACAGACACCATCGAGGAGGCATCTACAGACCTCATGAAGAGCTTTGCCACTTGGAGCCCTGCTCTTCCTGCGTTTCGAGCTGTTGTGTATGCCCTGCTAGTCTACTTCTTCCAATTCGAAACCTAGAATTGATACCCGATCACTTTAACTCCACCCTATCCAGGCTCTTTTCCACGACAGGGACATACTGAGCCAAGCGGTTCGGGTCCCTTAGTACTACTAAGGCATCCTCCCCATGGCCTGTTAATGCCCGCCTCACCGTCTCGTACTTCTCTTCTCTCGCAGTATATTCTCGAATGACCTCCCCAGTCGCAAACTCAACGTATACTCTTGTATCCCGTATGCGCACGAGTACATCGTCCAGTCGCATAAAGTAGCGTACTAAGAGCAGCAACCTCGCAGGCATAACCCTGATCTTGCATGACAGCATAGCGATTCCATTATCCGCGAGCTCGTCTTCGTAGAGCATTACATCGTCAAAGAACAGAATTGGATCGGGGCGTCTGAGGAGTTCAAGCGGTATTGGTGTGTTGGCAGGCTGCAAGGATGGGCTACCTGTTTCGGTTCCCTTGTAATCGGTAGTGTAGGACCAGTCGAAGGGCTTGACGACCTCTTTGATGTCCTCGAACTGTTTCTGGCTGATGGAAGGTCAGCAGGCAGGCCTGCATGTGAGTTGTTGCATGTAGGAAGGAGCCTACCGGTTTTTCTGCCACTCTTTCGAGTACGACACCTCGAGCATCTTCTCCTTGGTTTTGTCTACACGGTCAAGAGCATCGAATGCATTGAATTCAAGGCTCCAACCGCTGGGAATGTGCTCGATACGCGCAAGATTGTCCCCAAATATCATTTCTGGCGGCGCGATCCCCAGATTCTTGGTCATTTCCTCTATTGGCCCCGCCTTGAGGATAGGCAGCTTTCGCGTCGTGATCTTGAATGCATCTCTGGTGATGGAGGTCTCTTCATTGCCGGGCGCATGTGTATCGGGCGACGCACCGTTGAACGTCGACATGATCGCCGTAGATCCTCGGATTGCGAGGGAAATGAACCGAGCGCGGTCTGATCGTGAATCTGGAAGGAGATTTGAAGAAGTCAGTGCAGTATTGCGGGGACGTGGGGGAGCGGAACATCGTCGGGCATGCTCCAGATGCGACCTAGCCTTAAATCTGTAGTGGGATTACCATGGCAACCACATTGTTTAACCAAAGGCCAGCGAACTTCAAACTGCACCACCTCACCTCGACCTCCAACACCAGGACGGGCCTTTTGCTCTCAGTCGCAGCATTCCGTTGTTCCTATCGTCATTTCTGTTCATACTCTGTCGTTTACCACTAACCATCCACATTCATCTAAACATGGCGGACGTCGCAAACCTCGAATCCGCCTTTGAGCGCATCACCGTTACAGACGAGAACGATGACCAGCTTCAAGTTACTTCTACTGCATCTACATATCACAAGCAAAAGGTAGACTTGGCCTTTTGCTGATCGTTATCAGGGTGCAATTCTAACATCAACACAGGCCTCCCTCTCGACAACAGCATCGTTAGCCGGTCTTGCGTCGTCTAGCTCAGCAGTGAATCGCCAGAAACTGCCCCTGCAAAAGCTTGCAGCCACAAACGCTGCCAGGATTGTCAACGCCAGTGTCACAAAGGTCACACTCCCATCCCAAGCTGGCCAAAGCCGTCCTTCTACAGAAGTCCGCCGCACCCTCACCGATTCCGTACTCTACATTCAGCCTTCAGCCACCGCTAAGCAATGGTCACTCCCTATGTTCGACATCGGCAAGCCCCTCGGTAAGGGAAAGTTCGGCCGCGTCTACCTCGCTAAGGAGAAATCTACCGGCTTCGTCTGCGCCTTGAAAGTTCTCCACAAGAATGAAATCGCTCAAGGAAAGGTCGAAAAACAGGTCCGGCGGGAAATCGAAATCCAATCGCATCTTGCACATCCCAACGTTCTACGTCTGTTCGGTCACTTCCATGATACCAAGCGGATTATCTTAATTTTAGAGTTTGCCGCTAAGGGAGAGCTGTACAAGCATTTGCGACGCGAGCAGCGGTTCCCGGAATGGAAAGCGGCTCAATACATTGCCCAGATGGCCGCCGCACTCAAGTATCTTCACCGAAAACACGTCATGCACCGAGACATCAAGCCGGAAAATATCCTAGTAGGCATTCATGGAGAACTTAAAATCTCTGACTTCGGATGGTCGGTCCATGCTCCTAACAACCGACGGAACACCATGTGCGGAACTCTCGACTACCTACCCCCAGAGATGCTCCGTGGTGCCGGCAAGGAGAACTTCTACACAGAGAAGGTCGATTTGTGGAGTTTGGGCGTGCTATGCTACGAATTTTTGGTTGGCGAAGCACCATTTGAAGATACACAGGTTATGACACAACGGAAGATCGCGAGAGGGGAGTACACAGTGCCACAATTTGTGAGCGCGGAGGCGAAGGATCTGATTAAGAGGGTAAGCAATACGTTCCTCTGCTGCATTGGAACAACACTAACGTGAACCAGCTACTGGTCCTCGACCCTGAGAAGCGAATCCCTCTTGAAGAGGTTGAGACGCACCCATGGATCGTCAAGTACTGCCAAAAGGGCGAGCGTGCGTTTGATCGTGCCTCTGGAGGCAAGATGTTCAGAAGCAGTTCCGAACCCGCAGAGCATTAAATATTGCCGGACTTTAAGCATTTGTGTCATTGATGTGTAGAAGGCAATCTACATGGCCAGGCGTTTATGGATGTTGGTCAGGGATTGGATGTTACTACTGCATGAGTGGAGTTTTCTGTTTCTCTTCAGGTTTAAGCCTATGTCTATATGCCCATGGCATGAGCGTAGCGGAGTCAATGTCCCGATAATGAATAAGCAATGAACCTTCAAAAAGCCCTCAATCATAACTGCAGTGAGAAGTCTCAAGCAAAGAACTATTGATACAGAGTGAAGAGTAGTCACATTCGAATGCTCGAAAGAGGTATGTACCAACGCCGTCGCTATGCCCAGTCAATACCCATCCATCTCATCCATACCCATAACATACACCCTAGCTTTGTTCATACATCCGATCTACCTTATTTATAAATCTCATCAAAAGGCCTCGTATCCGTAAAGCAGCTGTCCCACACCTCATTCACCACTTTGGCGGCATGCACATCATCCTTTACCCCCGGCCTCGCCATCAGGCTCAGCGTTGCCCTCCTCCTCACACAGTTCTGCAATTGCTCTGTGATCCGCCATTGGTTTCTAGTGAAGAATTCGCGGGTAAAGCGACATTCGCCTGAGAGGGTTGATGCACGAATCTAAATAGTGCGGTTAGCGCCGTCCCTAGATGACTGTCGAGGTATGGTAGAATCCCATGAGATGTGCATACCTCTAAACAAGCTTGGTGCTTAAGGTTGTCGTCTTCGACTTTCCACTTCAAATGATCCCACGCATGCACCATCTCATGCGCCATCGTATCCTCCTGATGTCCCCGATTCCGAAACTTATTTGCACAGAGTAATATCCCATGATCCAGGTGGAATCCCCCGCTCTGCTCGTTTGTACACAGTCTACAGTGTATATTATTCTTATTCAAGTCCCCGCCTAACTTTCCCACCTCGTCGGTCAAGAAGCGGATTATGGGACTATATTGGAGAAGGTAATCGCGAGACGTTTCGCAGCGTTTGCAGTAGCGGTCTCCGTTTATGGCGTCTTGTTCTGTGAAGTACTTTTGTTCGAGGGCGGGATCGCGGGCACCGTTCATGCGCGAGAGGAGGATCGTGAAGGTGTTGGACCAGTTGTAGTATACGGGATCTATCTTTGCGGGGGGCTTGGTGGGTTCGGTGGGTGTTGCGCCATCAGTAGGTCGCTCGTCTTTGGACATTGTGATTCCAATCCGGTAGGCGGGAAGATAATTGTGATCCGGGATCGGAGGAACGTAGGGCGAAGATGTCGTGGATGTCGCGAATTGCGCAAATTGGATAGGGCGTAGGGCGCGTTGTATGGAAAAAGTTGAAGTTCGATTGCGGAGGGATTCGGGAACTCTGATTGGCTAGAGCGAAGCGACATGCGGAACCCTTGCTCAAAAGTTGAGAGCATATTAATAAGTAGAGTCATCGCTTTTCTTTCAAAGAAACTCATTTCCCTCAACCACCTTGACGCGAATTGCGCTTGAAAACACAGGAACTGGGCAAAGAATGGCGGCACATCTAAAGAAATATCCTGGGCAGCTCACCGTCGTCATAAAACTCGGTAAATACCGCTCTGTATATCAACCCCACATCTAGCAGAAGGGTTCAGCTTACTCATTACCCCAGGAACAAGCTCAATTGTCGATGAGAAGACCCACCAACCCCTCCTCTCCATCCTGTCCGTCATTGTCGAAACCTGCGTGAAGCTACACCAAGATGGACATCGAGTCGTCCTTGTCTCCTCCGGCGCCATTGGCGTCGGACTGCGCCGAATGGACATGGAAAAACGACCCAAACACCTTCCCAAAGTACAAGCACTGGCAGCTATAGGACAGTGCAGATTGATGAGTTTGTGGGACCAGCTGTTTGGGCATCTCAATCAGCCAATTGCACAGATATTGTTGACGAGGAATGATATTGCGGATCGGACGCAGTATCAGAATGCGCAGAATACCTTTTTTGAGCTGCTGAATATGCATGTCATTCCTATTGTTAATGAGAACGACACACTGGCAGTTACGGAAATCAAGTTTGGGGATAACGATACGTTGTCTGCTATCACGGCTGGGATGGTGCAGGCAGACTATCTGTTCCTGATGACGGATGTGGATTGTCTGTATGACAAGAATCCCAGAACGAATCCCGATGCTAAGGCGATTGAGGTGGTGGAGGATATCGCGGATCTGGAGGCGGATGTTTCGAGTGCTGGGTCAGCATTAGGAACGGGAGGCATGTCAACGAAAATCGTAGCAGCGCGGTTAGCAACCTCTGCTGGAGTTACAACTGTCATCACAAGGTCTTCGAAGCCCGGAAACATTAGAGCTATCATAAAATACGCCGAAGCACAGAAAGCCACTCGAATATCAAGTCGGAACAGCGTCACCAACTTCCACGACGATGTCGTTCCCTTGGCACAAACAGCAGCACTGAATCTCCATGCCGCGAACCACACTCTTACTACGACAACGACATCGACATCAGCATCGACACCGCAAGATACCCCAACAAGAGCTTCCTCTCCACAGATCACCGAGCAAGTACCACTTCATACCCGTTTCCTCCCTATCGCCCACCCCATCCGCGACCGTTGGTTTTGGATCCTGCACGGTCTCGCTCCCCACGGGACCATATATATCGACCACGGCGCCTGGCATGCTCTAAGTGACAAGGCCGGCCTTCTACCTGTAGGCATTGTAGATGTAGAAGGCAACTTTGCGCAACAAGAAGCTGTTCGCATCGTCGTTGTCAAGCGTCTACAATCCACAACTCCTCGTCACCACCCCACAAACTCAAGTACCACAACGCCTACAACCCCAATATCTCCTATCCCTCAGCGAAACCCTCAACACCACCCTACACATGCCCCTCATCCAGGCCTCGTGCACACACACTCGTCTCAAATCCTCCCCCCGGTCCCGTACGAGCAGCACAATCCAGCACCATTTGAGATTGGGAGAGCAGTGGTGAATTATTCAGCGGGTGAGATAAGGAGGATTAAAGGATTGCATAGTACGCAGATTCATGAGGCGCTGGGGTATGCGGATAGTGAGTACGTGGCATTGCGGGAGAATGTGGCATTCTTTGGGGTTGAGAAGAGTAGGCCCAGTACACCGAGTTTTGGGAGGAGTACCAGCGAATATGGTGATCCTCATTAGAGGGAGGACATGAGGAGTCCTGTAGTGAAAAAAAAAAAAACGGCGGAGTTGGGGGGAGTTTTTTTCTTTATTTATTTTTTTAGAGAACTTTGGTGATAGAGGTGCGAATAGTGACTTTTCGTGTTCGGAGGCAATGGACTTGATGGAACTGCGAAAATGTTAGCACTGATAGCAGAAAAGGCTCACGTTGAACAACAATAAGAGATCTACCATGCTTGCGGACCCGAGCAACGCTCATTTTTCAGGCCTCGAATTTGATTACAGTCTATAAAACTTTAGCGATGTTATAAACATGATCATATCTAACAAGAACTGGGGCAACCTGCCCTGAATGAAAGAATCCCGGTCGGTCTTGAACCCTGCAGTAATCTTGGCACCGCCGAATCTCTAAACGACCACCTCAATACCACCACGAAGCACTCGAATGCTCACTTTCGCACCAATCTCCCTCTTTCCGTGACCCGTTTCTTTGCGCACCATACGCATCTTCCTGCGTGTCCTTTCCCACCCTTGGCTTCTGCCTTGCACCTTGCGGACTGGCTAAAGCCACGTCTCTTAATACACCCCTCCGCTCAACCCACCTCGCGCAACAACCATGCGTTTGGACGTAAAGGTACGCTGTTTCCGAACACCGCATTTCTAGACTCGAGGGAAATTACTGACACGATGTTGGAACTACAGAGACAGCTCTTCGCGCGGTCGGAGAGAGTCAAAGGTAAGCTCGTCGCCAGTACTCGTGAAGTCGCATAGCTAATATTTTCTAGGAATTGGTACATACTACAGCACCCGAGATGTTCGAACATTGCTGAACTAGCCCGAAGACTTTCACCCAACGGAGCCATGGATTCTCACTACCTTGTACAGCGGTATGCGATTGCGGAGATCCTTGAGAGGAACAGAGAGACTGACGGGCATAGGACACGTCCACATTTGGTCCTACATATCGCAATCGATCGTCAAGACCTTCGAACTCACTGATGTCCCCGTACGAGCGGGTCGCTTCATCGCCAGAAAGAATTGGATAGTCGCAGGTGGGACCCCGGCCGCACACCACTTGCCGCACGAGGAACTGACGCACGCTGCTCTAGGTTCCGATGACTTCCAGCTTCGCGTATACAACTACAACACTTCGGAGAAGGTCACGTCCTTTGAGGCACATCCGGACTACATTCGCGCCATTGCCGTTCACCCAACACAACCCTTTGTGTTGACTGCCAGTGTGCGTATAGAGGCTAGAAAATCACGAGGACCTGGACTGACACAGCCATAGGATGACATGACAATAAAGCTCTGGGACTGGGAAAAATCTTGGAAATGTAGGTGCATCTGCTTTTCCCATGGAGGGATCAATGCTCGGTCGGTATTAACATCTTCAAGGTGTCCAAGTCTTCGAGGGCCACGGCCACTACGTCATGGGAATTGCAATAAACCCCAAGGATCCAAACACATTTGCCTCGGCATGTCTCGATCGAACCGTAAAAATCTGGTCCCTGGGCAGCGCAACACCCAATTTCACCCTTGAAGCACACGAGGCGAAGGGTGTGAACTTTATTGACTACTACCCGCAATCTGACAAGCCGTATCTTCTCACTACTTCCGATGATCGGACCGTTAAGGTTTGGGATTACACCACCAAGGCCCTGATTGCGACGCTTGAAGGCCACACTTCCAATGTGAGCTTTGCAGTCTACCATCCTGAGCTTCCAGTGATCATTTCCGGATCAGAGGACGGCACCATTAAGATATGGCATTCCTCAACGTACAGACTAGAACAGTCCTTGAACTACGGTCTAGAGCGAGCATGGTGCGTGGCGTACCAAAAGGGAAAGAACGGCATTGCGCTTGGTTTCGATGATGGAGCAGTTGTAATCTCGATGGGTCGAGAAGAGCCAGCAGTTAGCATGGACGCCGGCGGAAAGGTTCTGTGGGCTAGGCACAACGAGATCATCTCTGCCGTGATCAAAGTGAGCAGCGAGAAGCAGAAAGACGCAGAACGCCTGACACTTCCGACCAAGGACCTGGGAACAACCGAGATCTATCCACAATCACTACTTCACTCACCAAATGGACGATTTGTCGCGGTCTGTGGCGATGGCGAGTACATCATCTACACAGCACTCGCTCTCCGTAATCAAGCTTTTGGATCTGCATTGGACTTCTGTTGGGCGTCGAAAGAGCACGATAAAGACTATGCTATCCGAGAATCGTCTACAAGCGTCAAGATATTCCGCAACTTTAAGGAGCGGAGTGTCTTGAACGTTGGCTTCTCTGCTGATGGCCTCAGCGGCGGCATTCTTCTCGGTGTTAAGGGTCAAGGTGGCATTGGTCTCTTCGATTGGGATAGCGGTGCTTTGGTCCGACGGATAGAGGTCGATCCAAAGAGTGTTTACTGGTCAGAAAGCGGTGAGCTTGTGACGCTCGCAACGGAAGACACATTTTATGTTCTGCGATACTCTCGGGAAAATTACCTAGAGGCTGTTCAAAACGGAGATATTGATGAGGATGGCGCGGAATCCGCTTTCGAGGTGGTTTGCGACATCAACGAAAGGTACGTCGTTTCCCATTCCAAATTATAAGTGTTTAACAGTATTATAGCGTACGCACCGGTGCATGGGTTGGCGACTGCTTCATCTACACAAACAACACAAACCGCCTCAACTACCTCGTCGGAGACCAATCATACACCATCTCACACTTCGACTCACCACACTACCTCCTCGGGTACCTCCCCCGTGATTCTCGAATTTACGTCGCAGACAAGGATGTGAACGTGGTCTCATTCGCGCTTTCCCTCGCCGTAGTCGAGTATCAAACTCTTGTTCTTCGAGGTGACCTCGAAGCTGCCGAAGAGGTTCTTCCCAATGTACCCAAGGACCAGAACAACAAGATCGCCCGCTTCCTAGAAGGTCAAGGACACAAGGAGCTCGCTCTCAAGGTCGCCACCGATCCAGAACACCGCTTCGATCTTGCCCTTGCGCTCGGAGATCTTCAACAAGCAACTGAGATTGCGAGAGAACAGGACACAGAGCACAAGTGGAAGACGGTGGGCGATGCAGCGCTCACGGCCTGGGATGTCAAACTTGCGCAAGAATGCTTTGTCAAGGCTAAGGACCTTGGTTCCCTTCTTCTCGTCTACTCTGCTACTTCCGACGAAGCTGGACTCCGCGAACTCGCTCAGCTCGCCGAAACCGCCACGGCGAATAACGTTGCGTTTTCAGCGCTGTGGCAGATCGGTGACGTGGATGCTTGCATCGAGCTGCTGACGAAGACTGACCGCCTCGCCGAGGCCGTGCTATTTTCGCAGACGTATAAGCCGAGTGGAACTGCGGCATTGGTGAAGAAGTGGAAGGCTTCGCTGGAGAAGGATAATAAAGTGAAGGTCGCACGGCTGCTGGGTGCCCCTCCTGCTGATGGCGAGGGAGACGGCGAGATGTTCCCTGAGTGGGATGAGTACTTGAGACTTGAGAAGGATGGTGGTACGGTAGCAGATCTTAAGGTTGAGGATGCTGGGGAGGACGCGGAGGATGCTGAGGAGGAGATTGGTGAAGCGGCTGAGGATGATGATGATGACGATGACGACGACGACGAAGAAGATGACGACGACGACGACGAGTAGGCAACAGAGGAGATGAGATGATTATGCATGTGGTGCTAAGGCTTCTTTGGTCTTTTGCGATGTTTCTAATAGAAACTGGAATAGCGGATTGAAAATGATACACTTGACTTCCATGTTGCATCTTCAAGAAGGCAGTCGAGATGATTAAGATGATTGGAGCTTTGTACATGGTATATGTATGTCAATATCGCCTCGTGATGTCGCCATCCTGCCTCTCGATCTATCGAGTCCGTTCCAACCCATGTAACGCCAAAGATGCCATGATATCAGACTAAAAGAACTTGCCCGTGATGCATGTCAAGACGCGCCGCCCTTGTATATACGTAGCCAGGCGCTTTATACAACCCACGTAACTCCGACTAGCCTCGCTACCACCTCCTCAAAACTGCAATGTTTAAAACGACCGCCCTTTACTTCTACCTCACAGGCGAAGGAATCCCCATCTCACCCGGATCTCCAAAGGTCTCCTCCCCGCTCTCCGTGTCCTCCGAGCTACCGTCCTCCGTCTCGGTATGTATCTTCCTCGCGCCATCCCTGGCGCTCACAACCACATCGTCCAGATCCTCCAAACTCTTAGCCATCTCCTCGGCCGCCCTCGCGCGTCCGAAGAAATCCTCGGTCCTCAGCCCCCTGACGTCCCGCTCATCCACGCCTTTCCTCCCTTTGAGCGTCCCGTCCGCCTTCTTCCTTCGGATGTATTCCCGCACGGGCCCCATGGCCGCGTCTCTGCACGCTTCCTTGATATCAGAGCCTGACATGCCAGCTGAGACCCTGACTAGATAGTCGATGTCGAAGTTCTCAGAGTCGACCTTGGTGCCGCGTAGTATGAGGGAGAAGATGTTGTGGCGTTGGGAGGCGTTGGGGAGGGCGACGGGGAATTTCTTCGGCATGCGACGCAGGATGGCTTCGTCGATGTCTTGGATGCGGTTTGTGGCGCCGAGGATGCAGATCCGTTGCGGGGTGCTGGTGCCCGAGCGGGTCGTCGAGGCGAGACCGTCCCAGTGCGTCATGAATCTGATGTCGTGTTAGTTTGGAGTTTTGGGGCTGCGTAATGCAGATCATGGGTGTACATACTCGGCCTTTACCATCCCGCTTGCCTCATGCTCACCGCTACGTCTCTGTCCCAACACCGCGTCGATCTCATCAATAAATACAATAGTCGGCTGCAGTTTCCTCGCTAGGCTGAAAACCGCATTGACCAATTTATTCGAATCGCCGTACCATTTCTCTGTTATAGTACTGATGTGTAGATTTATGAAGCTTGCGCCGGACTCGTGTGCCAGCGCTTTTGCGAGCATGGTTTTGCCGCAACCTGGCGGCCCGTAGAGGAGGACACCGCTCGGGGCGGACAAGAGGGAGGACGAGTGCGAGTACAGGTGGGGGAGCGTGAGTGGGTAGATCACGGATTCTTTGAGTTCTTCAATGATGGAATCGAGACCGCCGATGTCTGACATATCAATTAGTAATGTCCCCTACCATAGACCCCTCTCACATTCTCTTTCTCTTTCTCTCTCTACGTACCATCAAACGATATTGGAATCTCCTCAGGCGCCACTACCTCCATGGCAATCGTTTGCTCATACGGCGTGAGCTCCAGATCCTCCATCCTCAGTCTTCTTGACGACCCATATCCATCCTCGTCGTCGGAGTCATAGCCTTGCTTCTCTTTGTTTGCTAGTATGGCGCCGAGTTTGCGGTTTGCGAGTGAGGCGGTCCGTTTTGCGTCTTCTTTGGACTTGGCATCGGGGTCGAGGCGGGAGAGGAGCTGTTTGATTACGAAGTAGGCTAAGAGAGGCTGTTTATGATTCAATCAGTATCGTGGAATACGTTAAGCAGGTTGAAATCCGAATCTGGCACAAGATGAACGGGAGGGGACATACAGCAGCCGCCGCCATCAGGATATCAGGAAGATATCCTGTGAGCGTGGACTTCTTGTTCCCACTCATTTTTGCCGATAGGTCGGGTAAGAATGAGAGTGGGCGCACAGAAGAGAAGTTTTATGCGCGGGGAGTTGGGATTGTGAGCGCTGGTGCGTTGTTACAATGTCGTTGGAGTTGCGGCTTCGACACGTGCGCCACAACGCCACAACCTCGGCCCGCTTTGGGCTCGCTCGGGCTTGGCGTGGGGCTTGTCTTTCTTTGACGTGGGTTAAATGTTAATTGAAGAATTGAGGGCGTACTGTTCTTAACTGAAGTTTCACTACACCTCGCGCAAGCTTCGTTTTGGCTTTATTAATTACTGGAAAATGGCGAACCCAAATCCCACCACGACTCAAATGGCTGCCGAACTCGGCATCAGCCCTCTCACATCTATCGTGCTCACCAACGAGCCATCTTCCACAAAAGCAAGACAAGGAGATGGCCAAGAAGATGCCCGCACACAACAAACTATGCAAACATTTCTTCGCAGCATCAACATGCTCTCGCCTAAAGACGGGCGACCCCTTGTCAAATTCAAGAGCAGTCCGAAGAGGATAGAGAGGCACCTGACGCCTGAGACATGCAGGGGACGAGAATTGGGCATTGTGCTTGAGTTGCAGACTGAGAGGGATGTCGATAGAGTATGTTCAATTTTACCTGAAAAGGGTTATTGTGCAATAGTATCAAACTAACACAGTAGTAGCTTATAAGTACTTGGAAGAAAGCGAGTAAGAAGGGAGAGCGACGACAGATGATCAGATGGCCTGTTGAGAAAGAGCCTACAACCATTGTAGCTGATGTTAAAGAAACAGAGTAAGAAGAAGCTGCAGCAGAGCCGCAGACTGAGACCGAAATAGGGGTTCCAGTACTATGCGAAAGGCATCTGGAGCTCAAGGCGGGGAAACAAATTTTGGGAGCAGGTTATCGGCCTTCTTCATCACGTCTCGTTCCAGATGCATTCAAGCAGATTTCTTGTTCCAGTGTAAGAGCATGCATACAAGTCTCACCGAACGTAGGAGGAGCCGGTGAAAGGTCTCGAGGCTGGTAATAAGTATCTCCTCAATACTGATTGCACGGTGGCCTTGCAGAATGCGAAAGTTCGCCATGAGTTGTCCGACAACTGGGTATGCTTAGATGATACCTTGACCGAGGGCTGAGAACAGAATTGCTATGGATGAGAAACTTTAAATTCAGATCTCCCATAGCCGAGTGATCGAATACGCTGCTTGTGGACATCCCTCAATGAGAGACTAGATGATTTCGCCCGGAACGAAAAGTCGAGACTTTCGGAAAGAGCCTCAAGGCAACGTGTCTGTGTCTGCCAACTTACTCCCAAGTAGTTTTCATGGCCGGTCAGGAATCAAGCACTCTGCTGATATATGGTGAACCAACGCTCTTTGTAGAGACGCATCGCGGAAGAGCACACAGATGCTCAAGTATCATTCTAATTGTGATTGAGTTCATATCGGTTATACTTGCAACGTTCGGCCTGAGCCTCCATCCATCATAATGCTACATATCCTTTACTACTGAATCACGTTGGCTTGGCTCTCCATATCTTATGGTTTTTGCCGCCGAATATGGAAACTTGTAATCCAACAGTTCTGGAGCTTCAGAATCTATTAGATCTGCCTAGTCTATGTTCATTACCTCATGAATATGTTCGTAGCCTAATAAGGTTAGCTATAATACAACCTCCGTGAACAGTTCGTATTTAATGTGTCTTCTATCAGACTCACGCCACACTATAGCGCCAAAGATGATTTTCTAGCATGTCACTCACGGCCAGAGCGCAAAACGCATTTATTGAGGAGAACACCACATGATGGGAAAAATTCATTTTGAGAGACGGGACACTCTGATTCTCCTTGCAAGCGCGATTCGAACTTTACACATGACACGCACTTTCCGAATACCGCCTAGATCCAGACTATAAATCCTTGTAGACTAATCTCTGATAGAAGGTCTAAAGGTGCAGTTCCTACTAAAAGCGTTAGAAAAGTTGACATGACTTCGACATATCCCCGTGTCTGGCGTCGTTATTCGGGAATATCTACAGCAGCCGTTTGGATACAAGTGCCTTCCGCGTAAGTCGTTATCCTTTCACCCTGGTTCAAAACGCTGCCAAAAGGAGGGGGTGAGATTGGAGGATGAGGTGTAGTTGATACGGGTGTTCAATTAACTTTACAAGCAGTATGATGCAGCGTAGTGATGACAGATTATACTCCAAAGGCACGTTAGAACTAGACGATAATAATATATTGGTCATGTTCCCAATGAAGACCAGATCTAAATAAGAGTAACAGGTTCCTTCTCGGTTGCAGAAAATAGGTCCAAGTGGTTTTCATCCAGGATGAAAACGCCAATGCGCTCGAAAGTGTGAGCCTCGCCGACCGGCCGCAAGACAAGACTAGTGTAGAACGAGTATCTTCCAGAACCGACATAGGGCTTTTGTACCTTCACTTGCATGGCATATAGTCCCTCGTACTGGCTCTTGCACTCGTCGTCGATTCGATCCAGGCTCACGACACCAATCAGTTCCTCATCGTTGGGTAATCGCATGTCGTATTTCCAATCCATGAGGTCTCTATCTTCCCGAGCGTTTGATTCAATAAGTCGTATCTCGATTATGCTGGCTCGAAGTCTCAGAACAGCGCTCGTGATGCCTCCATACCTGTTGGTTGTGCCCAATGCAACTTCGTGCGCAACATACTCTATCATATCGGACTCCTCATCCAGGTTGGGACAGAGAGCAGATGTCGGCATGGTGGCTCCGTCCCAGCGCGCCCATGACCAGCTAGGTGCCCTGAAAGACCCAGGATCCGCCACAGTAGCAGGGTTTTCGGGCTTCCACAACAAGCAGTCGGCAAGAGCACCTAACCAGAGACCCACCACATACTGGTCTTCGCTTTGGGAAATTTCAAGGTGCATTGTGTTCAATTCTTTCGCAATTCCAGAAATCGCATGAAGTTTATCAGATGCATAGGTAAGCTTGCGTCTGCTGTAATCGCCCAGGACCTGGAACCACCAAGTATACAGCCTCATTCTTGCGACGGTAGTTTCGTGCTTCTGGACAGATTTGCGGTCACTTCCACTGCCTTCTGATGTATTGTCATTGGATCCTAGAGTTTGTTCCGTCTCGGATTGCAGCGATTCACTGTCAGAAGAATATTCACTGGGGGAGTCTTCAGGTCCGTACGCTTGGGTAATCGAAAACGGCAGCTGTATGATTCGATGACCGCACTCAGATTCAATGCCTCTTCGACATTCCCAGAATACTTGGCTTCTGCTGAAATGGACGATTCGTCGTGCTAGATGTCTTTCTTGTAACGTCCAGCCGCGGCTATTCCATGTTGATCCATCAACGTCGGCCTCAAATCGATAGCTGTCTCTGGTTTCCATTGAACGCGCAAAGATCTGATAAGATTCGGACTGCAAAGAATCATCATGCCCTGGAGGTGGATCATGGGAATGCGGTACTTGTATCGGAAACATTCGATCCTTGAGCAAATAGTTTAGGAAACCGTTTTCACTAGTCGATGCTGACGTTGCGGCAAGTGTTACCCACGCACACTTGTATATTTTGTCCATCTGGGAGCCTTCTTTGGCCCAGTCCTCGGCCGAGTCTTGATGAATGCACAGTGAATCTATCCAGAGATATCTCAGACCGAGTTCTCGGGTCATAATTACGGCATCTTGGTAATTACATGGCATACTGATAACTTTTAGTAAGTCGCGAGACCTGACCCAAAATGCGAGAAGTGTGTTACCTTGTCAAAGGTATCCCTTGTTCATGCGAGTCAACTGTGCTTGCCAGTGTCCTTAACGACCGGACACCGGGGCCAGGTTTACCCCAGCAATGTGATAGCGCCACATACTTCGATGCTTCTCCAGACGTTGTTATCAATTTCGGATCAATAGTACCATCTCCAGGACCGACATCAATCACGCGCGTTGGCCAAAAATCCTCATCTCTAGACTCGCACTGCCAGTGAGAATCGACACACTTTGATATCCATCCTTGTAATAAGTCGATGCATTTCGACGAGCGCCGATCTGAGAATGGAGGCCTTCGGCGTACCCGGAGTTGGGTGTTTGTGTAGGATCCTGGATGAGCGTAGAGATCAAAGTGTAGCGTGAAACTGTTCGACTCCGATAATTTTACTGCAAAATCGATCATCCAAACCCCCTCCTGCTCTGGTGTAAGATCGCTTTCCCACTGTGACTCGTGGATTAAAGTTGCGGGGCCAATGGTGATTTCGTGAACATCGTCCGACCAGCCTCGCGCCAATATGCACTTTCTCAATTCAGCGCAGATAGAACAGTCGCGAGCAGCCTCCCTTTGTAAATTTGGCAAACCAGGGAGCGTATCTATGCGGAGATATTCCTCGATGACATTCTGCTCTTCGTCTATGGCATTGAAGGACGCATGCGAAAAGAGGGGCCGGCAATGATCGCAAAGAGTACAACTCGCTGGCATAGGGTTTGTCGCAAGTCGGGAGCGCAGTGTTGCGAAGTCCTTCTTGGGCTGTGATTAATTATGTGAACCGGTACTGAGGAATGTTATATTTTTTCTTGTTGAGCGGGAGTGACGAGGAATGCAGAGCGAAACAACCCAGACATAGAGTCTCGAACGAAAAAGCCGGATATAAACCACAGATTTCCCCGCGGCGCATCATTCTAAGCACCTCAATATATATCGCCATAATCAACAATTATTGTTTGCGCCTAAGTTGCACCTAATTTTCATTGTGAATTGCTTCTTACTATGCCTCAGCCTCAAGGATTGTGCAACTACTTTTCAACACCTCTACCCAATGTTACAAAGCATTCATTACCAACAATTCAGCAATCAAATATGTTTCTAGGCGTGAATTACTATGGTGTTGGCATCATGGCGTGTGGGGCTTACATCTGGCTTTCTTGTTCCCGCGAGAGGGTGTGTAGAGGTAAAAATGAGATAATTCCACCCAAAGACTACCTTTTCTACAGTGACAACACTAAGGCCAAAACTAATACAAGAAACTTAGCAAAACCATCTTACACTGAGCGCTAAATTCCCAAAGCCTCACCACCACCTCGCCCCGAATATCTTCGGCGCCGGCTTCTTCCCATCCTCCCGATTACTCTCCAGATAAATCCTCTTGTGCCCCTTCACATCTACACTTAACTCCTCATAGATAAATTCATTTTGACTCGGCCTCTTACTCAAATGCACATGCACCGTTCCCTGTCCCAGCGGGCCCTCCACATAAAATCTAAACTTCAAATGCTCAGTTCCCCACTTATCAATTTCGTTCGTCGACGCCATGTACCGATTGCGCGATAATCGCGACCACGAGGACTCCCCAAAAGCAGCAATTTCAGGACCGGGACCAAGAAGCGCCTGGCAAGCGGGCGAGTTGCGGATCAGAGTAGTAGAGCGATTGAAATATGCGGTTTTTGAGGAGGGAGAGAAGACATCTGTGAAGAGGAAGTAGGATATGGTTCCCTGATTCCCTTATCAGCGCAAACTCATGCACACACGTCCAGCGCATCGCGCCAATGAACAAAGAGCCATGAAGAGAGGAAACATACGGTCAAAACCACGCCCACGGCTACAACCACCAAGTTAACACTTTGCTGCGTCGTCCTCGCCATTTTCTCCCCAACACTCAATTGCCCCCATTTTACGCTCCCGGTGTCATTCGTGACTGTGACTGCTCTCCGCGACGGCCCTGCCGAAGCTGAAGGACCACGAGCTGCGGGACCTGTGGATGTGCTATGTGTTGCGCGCGGGGTGTGGGAGGCTGTGAAGGCAGCGCGGGGTACTCGAGTGTTTGCGCATTGGACACGTGGGTATCGAAGTATGGGCTTGAGCATTGCGATGGCTTCGTTGAGGCGGTATGGAGTCGTCATTCTTGGCGTTCGTGTCTAGGAGTGGTGGGAAGGTTGGGATGGAACTCTTGGACATGGAGGTCGTGATGCCTCGGTTACCTCCGCAAGGAAGCTTCACGTTGGAGATTCGTAAGCTCTGGCAAATTTGAAGATTCCAGAAAGTAAAGTGGCGTAGTCGCTTTCGGCCACAATATAAGGCTATTCAAGATATATGACCTCAAAATTTTGTGGTAATCATCAACACTATCACGCAATGCAGATGCTCATCATTCATGTGAACTTTTCACTTCTCATCTGCCTACACTATTTACGTGACCTCCACAATCTTTTCAACCATCTTGTCAACTTAATGTAGATGCTTGATAGATACAATCAACAACTTCCTCCCAACGACCGTCCTAAAAACAACAGAATAAGAAAAATAAGTCCAGCTTTGACAGCCTGGCCCTGGTATCTAAGAATTGAAATAGAAAAATTGACCAAGTGTATAATAAAATGGGATATGAGAGTAGTCGTCCTTAGAGAGAGTGTCGAATATTAATGTGTGGGCCCTAACAAACGCCACCCCGGCCTAGACGAGCGCAGAGTGTTGTAGAGGGATCCATGGCGAAGAAGATAATTACACGTCAGGAGGGAGAAGACCCTTCAGACATCGCGTCGCAGGAAAGAGTAAGGCGTCGACCGGCCACTTCCAATCACTCAAATATGATACAGGTACACGTAAAGTCGTGCGGCAACGGAGGCCTCTTGGCGACCGCCTCAATTCCAGCCGAGAGAGTTTTCGGCCATGACAGGAGCTGAGATCTGCTGTGTTCGTATACTGCGGCCGTTACTGCTGCTGCTTCCTCGGCTGTCTCGACCGCCAGGTGGTGTATTTCCGGCGCCGCGAGCACCTGACATCCAAGCACCACCGCCAGTCATAGAGCCATATGTGAAGCGACTAGTGCTGGGAATAGAAGGCGATCGTTTGTGTGATATCTTCTTGTTTCTGTACCTGCGTGCAACGAAAAACATGGCAGCACCGTATGCAATAGCTCCCATAACAGCACCTGTGGCGATACCAGCGCTAGTGGGGTTGACCCTATGGCTCGCACTCATGTCGCCACCCATAGCACCGCCACCCTGACTGTCACCCGTTGGCGTGGTGAGGAACTCGCCAGATCCAGAAGGGTCACTTTCGGGTGTGCTGCCTGCACCAAGAGGGAAGGCAGTGTTGATGAGGCTGGTCAAAGTGTTGACGATCTGGTTTTTGTTATGCCAGAAAGGATCCGGAGGGCTGCGCAGCTGAGCAGCTAGGGTGCTATTGAGATCTGCAGGAATGTAGAAGATAGCCATGGTAGTAATATAGCCAGAATATCGAGTAGTGTCGATCGGCCTAAGCCCACTCATCACGACATCTGACAGACTAATGTTCAGAGCATCTGCGATGGCAATAGGGAGGTAGGTGAATATCTGGTTTCCTCCGTCATTGGCAGAGATGAATGGGTAGTTCAACGGCCACTTGAAACCAATTTGTCCCAAGAAAGCGTTATCGGGGGGCTGTGGAACACCACCTGGGGGAGCAATCATCACCGGAAGAGAGGCTGGAATGCCAGTCGCAGACGGGCTGGGCGTTGGCACGGTGGATGCTTCCTGGATGATGCTGGTGCCCACAACGTATTGTGTCTGGCTGTTGGTCGCTATTGGTATGACACTAGCTGGTGCTTGGCTGGATGGCCTTGCTGTGACGAGTGGGCTTGACGCAACAGTTTCTGACGTAGGTAGGACAAAAGGAGGAGTACTCGCAGGCGTCTCTGTAGCGGTGGTAGCATCCACTGTTCCGTTCGTTGTGGCGGATAACACGCTCGTGGCATCAGTTGCAGTAGGGCCCTCAGATGTTGGGATAGCGCTCTGAGTTGGGATAGCAGAATCCGAGCTCGAAAATCCAGTGTTGGTCGTGACAGGTACACCGGAGCTCGTGAGTCCACTTCCAGTGGGCAGAAGAGTGTCAGAGCTTGTAATTCCTGTGCCGGTTGGAGCAGAAACTCCAGAAGTTGTGGGACCTGTGCCTGTTGGGGCAGATATACCCGAGCTAGTGAGCGAAATTCCGGTTGGGATGGGCTCAGAAGTCGGGATGCCAGTACCAGATGATTCAGACGTTGGGATTCCACTTGCTGTCGGCGCGGTGGGCAGCTCAGTCGGGGCAGTTGTGACACCAGTTCCAGATGGTATACCGGATGTTCCAGTTGGCGGGACGATCCCAGAAGTGGTACCAGGGATAAGCGTAGGTACGGCAGTGACAAGAGATGACTCGAGGCTCGACAGAAGGCTGGTGATCGGGATGGGAGTGGGACCAGTACCAGTAGGCAAGACACCGCTGGAGACCCCAGATGCAAGTTCAGAGCCGACGCTCGAAGCGATGCTTGACACAATGCTAGGGATGTCTGGAATGCCTGTTGGAAGTTGGCTAATGACTGACGAGACTAAGCTGTTGACATCGGAGGTGATGGCAGACAGAGCACTTGACAACTCCGATACAAGCGACGGCAGCGGATCTGCTGTGATACCAGGTACCGTTGGTGCATCGGTTGGGTTGGTGGGACCCACAGTAATGCTGGGAATAACGCCTGTAGCCAATACGGTATCAGATGGAAGCTGAGGGACCAACGATGAGATGTCAGGAATGATGTCCGATTGCGAAACACTTTCAGAAGTTGGGATAGGGATATCACCGGTCGCGGTAGGCAGTCCTGCCTCGGTCGTTCCGAAAGCTGTGGTAAGACCAACTACGATTCCAGAAGTCGGTAGCGATTCCGGGATCTCTGAAGGAAGCTCAGCACCACTTGTGGGAAGAATAACGGAATCAGTGGGAAGCACTCCTGTAGGAAGAGGAACTTCGCCAGTTGACCCGATGGGTAGGCTCAATGGGGCAGATGGAATGATTTCGGTAGGTGTAGGAAGTACACCCGTCGAAGCAATTGGCAGATCTAACGATAGTGATGGCAATATGTCGGATGCAGAGGGAGTTTCAGAGGGGCCTAGAGGCGCAGATGGCTGGGCACTGATAGCCGGAAGACTGTCCGTCGAAGAGGGAATGATGAAGGGACCGAGGATCGTAGTGCCTGCAGTGGGAGAAGGCTGCTCGATTGATGGGGCAGGTGCGCTGGGTGACACGATTGACTCTGGAACACCACCTGTTGAAGCTGCCTCTGAAGTCGCAACTGGGATCGATGCATCGATCGCAGAGGTTGCTGGCTCAGATGGCAGAGCTCCTGTTGGTTCAACCAAAACCGAGTCCGTGGGTAGGACAATAGACGATGGAAGAACCCCAGTGGAGCCAACAACCGGTAAGTCGGTCGGCAGAACGACGGATGATGGAAGAACCCCAGTAGAACCAACGATCGGCAAGTCTGTTGGTAGTACGATTGAAGACGGTAGAACACCAGTGGATCCAATAATTGGGATATCTGTTGGCTGGGTATCGTCACTTGTGGGAACAACAGCTGAAGCTGATGGCTGAACAATCGATGATGGGAAACCTCCAGTCGACCCAGCAACTGGAACTTCTGTTGGCTGGGTATCATCACTTGTGGGAACTACAGCTGAAGATGATGGCTGAACAATCGATGATGGGAGACCTCCAGTCGACCCAGCAACTGGAACTTCTGTAGGCTGGGATGGGATATCGTCGCTCGTAGCAATCGCTGCGGAGGAAGAAGGCTGCACTATCGAGGATGGGAGACCTCCAGTAGACCCAACAACTGGAACTTCTGTAGGCTGGAATGGGATGTCGTCGCTCGTAGCAATCGCTGCTGAGGAAGAAGGTTGCACTATCGAGGATGGGAGACCTCCAGTCGACCCAACAACTGGAACTTCTGTAGGCTGAGATGGGATGTCATCGCTCGTAGCAATCGCTGCTGAGGAAGATGGTTGCACTATCAAAGATGGAAGACCTCCAGTGGATCCAGCAATTGGGATTTCCGTAGGAGCTGATGGAAGTACTTCGCTAGCTTCTACGACAATTGATGACGATGGAAGAATGATCAGTGATGGAAGGCCGCCAGTTGGCTCAACAACGGGAGCATCTGTAGGCTGCGATGAAACTTCCTCGGTGGAACTAATAGCCGCTGAAAAAGATGGCAGAACAATTTGCGATGGTAGTCCTGTTGATCCGACATCTTCTGGCACAGAAGGAATTACATCGCTCGAGGTGGGGAGAGGTTCAGCGCTTGCAGTGGGTAGAGCGACGGGCTCTGTAACTCCAGCTGTAGATTCAATAACAGTTGACGATGAAGGTGTATCGGGAGTGGGAATTGGAGGTGGCCGTTGTTCGACATTCGACGAGGGTTTTGGAAGCGGTTCTGGCTGCTTGTTTCCTGTTCCCACCGGGGTGTCACTCGGGCTAAGCACGGGCACTGGGGTCACAACTATCTCTGTAACAACTGTTGTCGTAACTAGAGACTCGACAGTGCTGCTGACAATATCCGAGGACGAGGATGAATACAAGTCAGGCGGGGTGAATAGCGATCTGAAGAATGACGAAAGATCTGGCTCGCGGGATTCCGAATCCGCCGTACTGGTGCTAGAGGACGAAGTCGAAGATGTTAATGAAGCTGGCGCTGTCGCATTGGTTACGATCTGTCGCTTTACATGCCGTGGAAAGTAGTATCTTGGACGGTTTCCCGTTTGTTGGGGACCTGGTGCTGGCATAGCTTCGGCTGTGGTCAGAATCGAACCAGAGCCTGACAAACTGGCCAGCACAAGCGCAGCGGCCCATATTGTCGTTGATCGTGGCATGTTTACTATTATCTTCAAAGACTAAGTCTCAATTATGATCTCGAGGGTATCAGAAACGGAGTTCTGATTTCGAAATCTAGATAACGTCAGGGGCTATGCCTCAGGGCCAGAATCAAAGAACGTACTGGTCAGGGTAGGTTGTTAAACGAGTGTACTTGACGTATCAAGGATGGGTAAGGAATGAACCTAGAAACGGCTTCTTGTCAGCTGTCTGCACCAGTGCGGTCACGCTGCGTCATCGCAGCGCAGGCATGTCGTGGGAAGACTCACTAGACTGTCAATACAGCTGGAAAGAGGGCCGGTGCTCCTGGGAATTCAGAGGTTGCACGGTCGCAAGGGAAGTTGGGCCGTATTCAAGCTATGCCGTCATGTTTGACCCGAACTTTTCTTATTCGCGAGTGGACCTTTTGTTCGCCAATGCCACCACGGGGTACAACCAGGTGTTGAAACACGCCTAGCTGTCAATGAGAAGACGCGACTGCAACAAAGAAATTGTCGCGATGGCTATCGTCCTCAAGGAAGCCTTTCCTGGGCTGCCGCGAAAACCACCTGCGAACAAAGACCAAGACTCCGGCGCCTGGTAAAGCTTTCCTAGCTCTTCCAGGTCTCGACTGTCGTTGGGTGCTTTGTTCCTGAAGGGCGGATCTGCGTGGGTGTCGTGACTGGGCCAGGTGGAGCGACGAGGTGAATCAAGTCGTGGAAATGCGCTTTGCGAAGGAGTGGCGTCAAGGAGGCGAAATACGGATAGCTGGATTAAAGGCACGAAGGGAACGTGTTGTTAACGAAAGGTGGTGATTCGGGGAATCGGTCAAGGAGCGTGAGGCCGTAAGGCGGAAGTCGAGGGCGGCTGAAGGGAATCGAAGCGAAGACGATGGTGGAGGACTGCGACGGCGGTGTTTGCGCACTGCAGATGGGTGAGCAGCGCGATCCAGTCGAGAATTGTCGAGATGAGGAGGAGAGGAGGTGCGAGAGAGAGCGGCGAGTCGGTGGTAAGAGGGAGGAGTGCGCAGTAGGTAAGCTGTACGACTGAGGAGAGACGCCCAGACTGTCCTGCACCCTTGCGGGCTTGAGTGGAGAATCGAGGCACGTCCTCATTAAACGGCGCTGGCGCTGTTGGCCTCCTTCGGGCAGCCTTTTCGATAGCCTTGCCCTGCCGACCAAAATAGGACGGGCCGGCGCTTCCTGGTCGTGTTGCTGGTGATCAGGCACACGCAACCAAGTGGGAACTGCTTGCACACACGCGGAGAGGCTTTGGGAGAAGGTTTCGATTCACGAGCGTGTGCCCGCGGTGAGTGAGGCCCGGTGCAGGTCGACCTGGGTCCTCGTCGTGCCTCCGGAATCATCAATCAGTTCCTGCCCGCCAGGGCTCCGCGTCGCGAGGCTGTGCTCTCTCTATCAAACACCCTAACGCGGGCCCCCCTGCAAATGAATAATCACGGCCAGGGCTGCCACTGCCGCCATACAGTAGTCACTGATCAGCATGCTTGCAGTGAGAGCAGCAGCAGACAACAATAACAGACAGACGGGCGCTGGAAGCCTTGCCTGGCCGCCTGGATGCTGTTGGATCGCTGGACTGCGAGGTTGCCGTTACGATGGTTCTTCGCGCCCGTTCTGTGTCTGTGGCTGTCGTCGCGTTGCCAAAGGTCAGGCCAGGGTCTGTCAGGGGCGCCGCTTGCTCGGCCCTCATTTCGGGAAGGCGCTCATCACCCTTCCACACCTAACCACCACGCATCTTCGTCCCGCACTACACATGCACGGTTGTATATTCTTTTGATTGTCGCTGCTCTTCAGCCGTCGCAGGCAATACCGGCGCCCGCGCCCACTGGCTCTTGGGAAGACCTCCTCGTGCACGTGTGCGCTGCGTTGCGCTGCACTGCGCTGCCTTGTAGTCACACCTTTCCGCCCGCTTGCTCCTGCGTGAACCCACGCCGAGCAGTCCTGGAGCAGTCCTGGAGCAGTCCCCGTCCAGTACCAGCATTCGCTCCAACCAACACCAACGAGGCATAGCAAATATCCATCGCTTCATCGAATTTTGAGATTGGTGCCGGCAGCTGTGCCGCGACTCTCACCAATTTCATTTCCTCTCGTCTCCTCTCCCAAACCCAAACCCTTGCCCATGAGTTCCTCTGAAGACCGGCAGTTTCGCCCCGCCTTGTGCCGCAGGAGACGAGTCCCGGTGAATTGCTTCCTGTTCCCGCAACACTATCCGCCCAAACCTTCACTCCTCTTGGTCTATCTCAAAGCCTTTGTTTCACTGTTTGTCACTTCTTCTCGCCGTCTAGCAGAAGTTCAAGGTTTGTGTCACTGGCTTCACCCTCTCATCTGGAGTTCCGCTCAATAGCGCCTCACGTTTCACCAACCTGTTCGCACGGTCTGTTTCCTCATTTGGCACCATCCAGAGCAAAGCTTGAACGCATTACCACGATATCGAAATGCTTCCTCTAAACTACCAGCTCACCGGTGCAAGACCAAGGCAACTGAACCACGTGCCAACTACCAATTAGTGGGGCACGGGCAAGTGTTGCATCTCACTCCTACTAAAGCGTTTCTTTATTTGTCTGCGCAAGCCGCAAATGCAGCTTATCATTTTCTTCGTCAAATTCTCTCTTCTACCTCTTCTATTCCACCAATCTGAGTCAGCGCACGATCGGTTTCGCACTCAAGCTTTCCACCATTTTGTAGGTTCAATAGCGCATGGTGGATCCACCGCAACCTGCTCACCACTGTCGTACTGCAGGCGTTGAAGGCCACACTTGGCATCGGCCCCTCATGAGCAGACATGGCGGTAACGGCGCCATCTTCTTTCTTTCTACCAATAATTGTCCGGTGCGGTTTCTATTCAGTCCAAAGGTCAGAAGAACGCGCAATGATCTTCCCACGTATCCACGAACCGACGTCGATGACGACTGCACGTCTAGTCATGTTTAGGTCCTACTCCAGGTGATCTGTACGAAACTTGAAAGTCAGTACCTTAAGACAGGCAGCTGCATATCAATACAGTACACGAAATTACTTCGCACAAGCTACAGATACCCTTGCGCCGACAAGATGGATACTTAGGGCTTCTGGATGTTCTCCAATCCCATGACTGATGCTAGCTTTCCAAACAAAACACCCCTTTCGCATGAATTGTTTCCAAACATCACCAATCAACCACAAACCGGTACCCAGCAGTCAGGCATCGCTCTTCTCGTCTACCTCAGTGTCGGAAAGCCTCCGTCTTCTATCCTTCTTACCCGATCACCCGCATATTCAAACAAGACTCCAATATTATACCCCCCCATCATATACCTTTCAGTGTTTCCTTTGATTTCTCCTCATCTTTTTCGCGCAATGTGTTTGTTTCCTCTTGGTCTCGCATTTACCCAGCCACCATGTCTTCAAAACATAAACATAAACATTATGCGCCCTACACAAGACGCGGCGGTATCCAGATCTACACAGATCCGCATAACTAACGCATCGTCATGGCTCCACAGAGTCCTCTGGCAGTTCATGCAATGATCCTCAACAGCCGCGTTTGAGAGTCTGCCGACAGCTTGGCGACAAGCGTTCAACTGCCGTTCCTGGTGTTGATGAAACAACCGGCATGGCAACTGGTGCGGAAGCACGTGGGATTGAACGTGGAGAAACACGTACTGTGCGCCTCACATGTGCTCAGATATATTTGAAGAAGTCTCAGGTTTGAAGTTTATAATGGGTTGCGTTTTTGCTTAGTGATGGAATATGTTATTTGTTTTTAGGCGGGTGATTGGCTAACTACTGAGATTTCCTCACGCAAACAGTACGCCCTGCTGCGGCAGTCTGTATTCTCGTCGCATTAAGTCGTACACATACAGCAGCGGACTCATCTTCAAAGATGAGCACAAGTACTTGTATCACCATGCATCGTACACACAGATCATTGCCCGAACGCGGTCTTGGGAACTGCGCCCTGAGGAACCACACACTTTCCTAGCCAGTCTAAAAACCAGCCACGACACGCTCAAGTACTCAGAATCTAACATATGTGAGATGAGATGGCCTGATCGGCAAGCTTACCCATATGAAATCCTACCAGATTGCTGGCACCACATATGCCTGGGTGGCAATCTAGTGCTGACAAGTTGCAAAGATGTCAGAACTCTGATATCGCGGCTTGCCGTACGATTCGTCTGGTGTAGGAAATTGGCCCGCCTTGCTCGTGCGAGCGGCTGAAGGCCTTGGAATTGGTGCCATGGAGCGTATGTAGAGTACGTATGCTCTCTTCGTGGCGTATGTCGTACATAATCTCAGGCGTGTTTTTGGTGCTTCGAGGAGAGTGGGGTGCCGAGGTAGGCTGAGCTATGTGAGACTAGAGGGCTGGCTGTAGAGATGGAGGAGGCTGAGCTGCTCTGACTGTAGATAGTGTAAGACGCAAATGCTAAATCAGATATGTGGTGCAAAGGCGGAGCGTTGTCGTACACTCGATCTTTGAAGTTTGAAGTTGGTGTTTGGAAGATATATGGGTTTCGAATCAGAGCTTGAGTGAGTATGACGTTCAAAGAGTACAGAATTTAGCAGACGAAGAAGGACCATTCCTAGATTGTAAGTTGTGCACCGAACGTCCTCGACACGGTATGTTTTGCTGAAAATCTTGTGTAAAAGCCATCAAGAGGGTAGGCCGCTCATCTATCCTGAGAAGCTTTTTCTACTCTCAAACTTATGTTTTCAGCTATCACTTTTCTCACAATATTCATGAATTACAGCCTTTCATGCTTCAACTCACTTCAAGTTCATCATTCTTTGTGTATCAATGATATATTTTACTTCTCTCAATCCGTTCTGATCAAACTCTCAATTTTAGACACTTTAATCCACCTTCTAGCCTGGCCCCAACCCCAAATGCTCACCTTCCACTATTACTCACCTCGCAAGAACTCCCAGTCTCCCACGCACCCCATCCTCGCTCAAACAAAACATTCCATGTATTATTTTCCAAAATGAACACAAACCGCCTTCCCATTGGCCAAAGTCCCAAAACACCAAAACCCTGACAAACACCGAAGTCCGCCTCCGCCATGTTTCCCGCACATGCATCCGAACCTCCAACCACATCTCCACAACACGCCTCCAACAAACACACAAACCACCCACCATCCCTCTGCATACCGTCAAACGCGACATGCAGACCCATCATCGCGTGTCCGCCCGATCCAGCGCTCGTTAGTCTTATCGATCCCGCGCGGACGGGAGTCACGGGCATGAAACGAGATCCCGTCTTCACAGCGCATGCACAGATGGCCTGGGAGTCCGTGGGAGCGCCATAGAGCTGGATCACGGGCGCGTGCGCAGAACGAAACATGGGAGGGTGCGCGGGGGGGTGGAGGCACGTTTCTCACAGCTTGCCGGATGGGGAAATTCTTAGCATGTATAATCGTTGACGGTGCGACATGTACTTGGCTACGATGCAGGAACAGGGTTACATAGCAGAGCTATACGGTTGTGGACTATTTGCGGTGGAGGGGGTTGCGCTGTTCCGTGGTCTTGGGGCGGAATTCGGACTGTGAGGGTGGTGGGCGGTGGACGTCCGTGTCGCGCGGTAAGGATGAGGGAGTATATGTAGTACGGGGTCAGTATAAGAGCATGTGCTGTGCCGTGGGAGTGGATATATGCTGGTTTGTCATGGATTTGCGTATTTACTTTCTTCAGTAGTTGGTAAATGCGTTTCATGGAGTTGTGCTCTGCGAATTCGGCCAGAAAAGACTAACAGCTATGTGGCTACCAGCTAGCAACGTCAAGACCGTTGATCTTCTTTCCTCATCCTCTAGAGTTGCTTTGTGCAGTGTGGTTCAGGTCGATACTCAAACTGGGCTTTGCAGGATTGGGTCAGCTTTGATTTCACAATGAGGACTTGGTGTGAAGATAAACTGTTGGGCTTTCTCGATCACTCAATTTCCTAAATATAATCTTTTGTTATAATAACTACTCCTATACATCATTAAATCCCTTAGGTTATTCATTCTCTTACTATTTACTCCCTTAGATACTCTCTTTTCCAAATATTCATTCTCCTAGACGCTCACACTCTTGGACATTAAGTCTCTTACCGTTCTTCATTTTCAGCCGTCAATTTTATAGACTAATCACTTTCTTGGATAATAATTACTTAGATAACGATTTCTCTCTATACTCGCTCTCCAACAAGTAACTTTCTCATTACACTCATAGACTATGACCAGTACACTTCCTTAAATAATGAACTTCCTTTGAAGATATAAATTTCTAGATATTGTCTTTATCAATCGTAGATTATTGATGTAGTTAGAGTTGTTAGTTATATAGTTTCTTTACAGCAATATCTATATAGCGTGAAAAATTACTCGATTTGTTCTTTCCAATTGATCTGGCTTCCATTTTGTTCCTTTTGCTCCTTTGCTTTGCTTTTAGTCGTGCGTTTGTAAGTCCCTCAACCCACATTCTAGCTTTAGTTCTCTTTTCATCCTTTATCTGTTTCATTCCTACTTCCTGCTATGCTTCGTCCACTGTGGATCATCCTAGCAAGCGCATCTTACTCGCCTTTGTCTTAATTATTATATTTTAACTCCAAGAAGATGCCCGCTAGAGGAATTCAACGTAGTCCAATAGCTTTTCCTCCCAGTCCAAGTTCCTGCCCTCCTCACACGCTTAGAGAAATTCCTCCTAGTACTCAGATAGCTCTGTGTTGCTAGAGCCTCCGTTATAGTCTGTACAGCAATTAGAGCTGCTTATTCAAGAATGTAGAGTCATTAGTGGCGATAGTGGTTTCGTCGAGGTGCATTCTGCACCCAAGGATAAGAAGCCTCACTTGGGTGTTGTGGTGTCTTTTGTTAAGCTGTGGCCGTGGCCACCAGAGATCTGCTCGCTTCAACAGAAATTTGTACTTCTTTGCTCTGTCTCGTTGGCTGCTGAGGCAGCCACATGGTGATAGCGCAGTGTGTACAGAGTTTTTGGCCATGATTAATGTCGCGGTGTGGTGATGATAGTGGTGATAATGTGTAGTTTGTAGTATAGGAGCGAAGCCTCAAATCCTTCTTTTATTTTCTTCATCGGGCACCTGTCTGTAGGCCACATAGTAAGTCAATCTAAGGACACGCATTGCAGTACTTACAACATAAATGCAGAAGCTTCTGCCTGTTTTCACTATTGCTAGTTTAGTCGGTTGTTTAAAGCATGCGAACTATAGTTGAGTTTTAATCACAGCAATTTTTGCTTAGGTGCTAGGCATGCATCCATCCATCACGTTGCAACGTGAACTGGACCTTGTTCTGGCGATACTTGTTGGGTGATAGTAACGTACAGCATTACCTTATAGCGTTGATATAGGATAGCTTTCATCTCCCTCTATGACGAGGCCATGCAAGGCTTTATGAGAAAACCCAAAAATATATAGTTTTTATTTATTTATTTGACATAACATTTTACTCAAGTTTTTGCATGCCATGATGCGCTATTTCAAGTACCGACTTCCGTACTGTCTGCACTTCAGCTATCTGTTTAATTTCCCGACATCCCGCTCATTTGTTATATCCATATACTTATGTGTTTTACTCTACGAACATCTGCAATTTGGTGTTCCACTGTAGTTTTCGTGATCCAAAGCCTTTGAAACTTCCCAAACATCCATTCCCTTAGTTATGTTACTTTCTTGCTTAATCCACCTACTTAATTATCACTCTCCCAACTTTGTACACGCGCAGTCTACACACCTCGTCGCATATACGATCTCACTCTATCTAATCTCCTGTTCCGCACTCCTCATTTCGGATTTTTCCATATAGAACGAACAAATCCCAACCTCCCAGGGAACCCCACACAGCTCAACTTTCCCAGTATCCACCCCTTCTCACACACCCCTCACCCTCCTCCAACCGCCCAGTGCAAGTCCCAAACCCCATCCCATCCTACTTCCATCGATTCCCAACAGGAAAGAAGGTCTACCCGACATCTCACCCTCGAGCTCAGCGTATCTCCTTCTGCTCAGATCTTCTGCTATGCTAGTAATAAAAGGAAACATACATGCATCTTTTCATCGATGCCTTTCCCCATGAGATGACCTCCGTCGACAGCAGAACAAAACAAGGTAAAGAATAAAGGAAGTAGATAAAGAAAGCATAGACGACCCAATTGTTCAGTGCACAATTGGACTGCACCCTCATGAAGGAGAGAAAGGAGAGCGCAAAAGTCAAACATGCAGCACGTTTAAACTAAGCTCCACACAATTACATATTATCGAGAACGATCAAGTCCATATGCAAGTATATACCAAATGTGCATTCTCGCATGCGTGCATTCACTACAGATACCCCCCACCACCTCATTACCAATACGCGCTGAGCCCAGTTTTCCCTCCCTCCGAAAACTCCACCAGTGCTTGCACCCACGCCCACAACCATCACCCGCCTCGATGCAAAAAAAGAGATTCGTCAGCGGTATTAAGTACAGTTTCATTCCCGCCCACCAGAACTCCCAGCAGGTGTATCCAGACGCTACGGCGAGCCAAAAACGAGCCCACGGCGCCAAAACCTAAGATGTACACAGCGAAAGAAGGGAGGAATAAACCAAGAAAGAAAGAAAAAGATTCAATGCTCGTCCAACGAAGGGAATTTTGAGGGACCCCTCGGCGTCGGCTTTGCACAAAGGCTTCATATCCATGCCCGCAGGGTCGACGCTAGGTAGAGTACAATTTGCAGATTTACCGGTACGACGTGGGGCCGTCCCGAAGGAGCGCCCTCTCGGCTTCCAACGCGGTCTTGATTTCCAAATTTTCTCTGCTGCTCTGGTGTGTGATGCATATCTTTTTTTGGCAGTCGCTTCGCTGGCTGCACGTTGGTGACGATTTGGACCTGCTTTTGGCCCAGATGGTCAGTCAAACGCAGTGCCTCTCAAGGAAGATCGAGAGGTCTAATGGTACCGCGGCGGAGTGCCCTGTCCATTTGGCACGCCATTCGGCACGCCGTTTGGCTGCTGAACGCCGGCACCATTTTGCTGTGACTGGAACTCCATCTCCTGCCTCATGAGATCCAGCGTCTGCGGGAAATACGGCTCGACGCCAAATGTCCTCAGATAGCTGGCTGTCTTCTCGATGCGCTTGATCTCGCGCTGCACATTCCAGTCTTCTCCCTCACCGAACCGGCGGCCGACAATCTCGCCCATGGTATGGTCAAGGCTGGCGTAGAAGTTACGCCGCGCGGTGATGTCGTCCGCATCGCCGCTGTCGAGGCCGCCGTGCGAGTTGAGGTTGCCGCCGAGCTTGAGGACGAGGTCGAAGGCGTGGCGCGAGCCGGCGGGGAGGAGGGACAGACGTTGAATATCGGGGAGGAACTTGAGCATTGCCGAGGCGAAGTGGCTGGAGGATATCGAGTCGTTGAGGTCGTCTTGGAGGCGGTGGAGGTCGAAGTTCACTATGGTGATCTTGCGGTCGAGTTGTGCGTTGAGGGTGACGGCGGCGTCGGGGGTGGTGTCGTCCATGATCTTCGCAATGGAGGGCGGTACGTCTGGTCATGGTTAGTTTGCGCATTCGAGAGGATGCATGCACTCGAGGGACATACCTGGTCTGAGACCGCGCTTGTCAATCCAACTGTGAACCTCTGCGCGCTGCTGCTCCAACTGCTCGACCCAGCTCTGGGTCTGGGCGAGCTGGTTCTGGGTCTCGGCAAGCTGGTTCTCGAGCTCGTCGATGCGCTCAGAGTACGGTCGTATGGCCTGGTTGAAGGCTTGCGCGAGCATGTCGGGCATGGGCTCGATCTTGGCCGACGTCAATTGCGGGTTCGACTGGGCCATGTTGGGCACGGGGGCGGCGTTGTGGCCGTTGGGCAGGCCTCGAGGGTATGCGTCTTGTGGGGCTTGCGGCCGTGGATACATTTCTTTCTCTTCGGTGGGCGAGGTGATGGTGGGTGGGCGCTGCTGTTGCTGTGACTTGCGCGAAGAGTCCGGGCGCTGGTCGTATTCTTGGGCGTCGTACGACTGTGCGCGTTGCGGTGTCTCTTCGATGTAGCTGTTGGCCCTGGATCTGCGTTTGAAGAACATTTCCGAGAGGAGAAACGAGGACTACGGAAGAGCGAAGGCGGCGGCTTAATATGGTGGCTACGGAAATTGGCTAGCGAGTTGGGGGTTGCGATGGCTGGAGGCTGGAAAGGTTGCGGCTGTTCCTGCTCTTTAGTGGTAGCTTAATCGGAGGTTGGTGATGATGGGTTGGCGATGGCTGGGCTTGGGGGGAAACAGGAGAGACGACTATCGCCCGCCGTGCAACAGGAACAACGAGTCCCGCGCGGACGGTTTCCAGGATGCACTGATGTACTGATGCACTCCGAGGGCAAGTGCAGCAGTCAGTCGGTCAGCTCTTGCACGACAATTGCTTGCACGCTTTCCGTCTTGCTGCTTGCCGATTGCTGCTTGTGTCCTCGTGTCCAGCGGCTAGCGCCCAGCAACCAGCAGTTGACGAGGCTGGCCCGAGCGCACCAGCCGCGCATCCATGGATTCGTTCGGCTTCACGACCATAGCCATACTCGCAGCACCTACCTTGTTCGCTAGAGCGAAAGCGAACCAGTACGTGGTCCGCGTACATCCGTTTTCTGCTAACAGAGCGTGTTCTTGTTTTGTTTTGTTGTACACAGTGCGCGACAGAGTGTAGCTACATGAGTAGGCGTTTGCGACTCGCAGCCATCGCCGTGGCCATGACGACAAGATGCAGTGCACTGATAACACGCTGCAGGCCGCCTCATCGGTCCATCTCGTGTGACCCTGAGTCTCACCACTCACACACACCCATCACAAGGAAATAATGGCCCTGTCCAGAAAATATCATATCATATCAGAGAACCGCGCCCAAGTCGACTCTGAAGGGACCAAGCCTTCAACCAACACGCCCATTCGTCGCTATATTAGTACCCCCATCAACCTTCCCATTTTGCTTTCCAGCAACCTCCCTCGAGGTTCCCTTTTCAAACTCCACACCCCCAATAATAAACTCACTCACGAGCTCCAAGCCCGCAACGAACACGCCCAGCAAACTCGCAATGATGAAATGACTGATCGTAGTCCCGATATCCAGCCAACTGCCCTCATCCTTGACCATGTAAAAGAAGCTCAGCGTCATGACATCGCTGACCGCCATGACCACCATGAACAGCGCACTCGGCGCAACGCCTAGCCTGCGATTCAAGATCCCGAAGTTGGCACTCATGACGCCGAAGGGCGCCATGAGTTTGAGCATAAGGAGCGCGCCTTGGGAGAAGGGGTCGAAGACGGGTACGAGTCGGTACACGGCGTCGAGGGAGAAGGATGAAACCGAGGCAATGTTGCCCGTGCTGAAGAAGGCGGATTGGAGGAAGAAGAAAAAGAAGAGGGCTATGCGCGCATCTGCGAGAGTGAGTGCACGATAGGTGCCATGCTTGAGTGACGAGTTGACATGGTCTGCGGCAGCCGCAAGAGCTGGATTCACCCTAGGAGTCGATGGAGAAGTCCCGCTTTGAGTCGGATATGTGTAGTTGTACACTCGGTGCTCTAGACGCATCCAGCTGAACAGGCAGAGACAGAAGGCGAAATAGAAGAGCCCTTCGTATGAGATGGTCAGTATGATAAATGTTGGGGCGAACTGTAGAAAGATGACCACCAAGCGGTGGATGTAGTGGTTGTTTGGCTGAAAGGCGTATAATTGAGGGACAAGATACGATCCCACTATTCATGGTCAGTCAATCCTTACAATTCGGGCCGGCACGAGTGGTAATTACCTAGAGTAATCCATCCCACATATTTTGTTCCTTGAGGCAGACCTTCTCTAGCCTGGAGGTACGAGATGCTGGAGTGGGTGACGATCATGGCGAGAGCGATAAGACCAATCTATAGCACGTTAGAACCCTCGAATGGCCCATTTGAGAAATGAGCTGCCTACCTGAATGCCCATGACGATGCGAGAGAAGCCGTCGGTAGCAGGTGATGACTGTTCGTCTTTGGGAGATTTGACGTCAGCGAGGATGCTCCTCTCGAAGAGTAGATATAGAATTCCAACAGCGAACATCAAGCCACCGCCTATCATGCTGTTGGGTGTATTAGAAACCTAAAACCCACAAAGTGGAGGAGTTCTTACATCATGTTGAGGTCCTCCATCTTGTTTGCAGGGAGCAGAGTGAACACGCTCATGGCTATGCAAGACGTTACCCACGTTGCAACGAGACCTAAGTTTTTTTTCATGAAGTCATTGCCGTAAAACGCAGGCCAAGAGGCAGCCAGAAGATAGGTGATGGTGAAAATCTCTCTGTGGAAGTAACTTTGCACCTGCCAATGCTGTTAGCGAGAGGAAATATACTGGGAAGTAGTATTCTTACCAACGCTTCCAAGAGTCCGAAAAAGCCAAGAGTTGAGAGCACAATCTTAAAGATTTCTATTGGTGAAGAGACATGCCCAAACAAAACCTTGCAGCCTTCAATCAGTGCAGGTCGCAGGGCCCATATCTCCTCCCAGAACATGACTGGGAAAAACGCATAGCCGTAGTAGATCCATGGTGACTGTCTCATAAAGAGGAAAGAATACAGTGCGATAAGAACGGAAGAGAAGACCACCATGCTAGGAACCGTTCTCAGTGACACTGATTTTCCATTCAAGACGTGTAAGTCAATGACTGTGGTGATGGCGAAAACAATCCAGCCGATGTAACCGGCACTCACTAATGTTCGAAGGAAAAGCCAGTCGTACGTTTGCAAATATCGCATGCCCTGAAGACCAAGCTGAATAAGCTCATTGGATTGTCGAATAGCGTCGTTGGAGTTTCCATCTGTAATTGATTGCTGAATCCGGGCCATCCTATTTTCCACAGACGTTTCCTCGTCGGCCAGCCCGGAGAAGGGCGTATAGTAGAGTAGAGTAGCTTTCTTTGTCTCTTCTTTGACGTGGTACATTTCAAGTATCTCTTTGGCGTTGGCCAAGAGTGCTTCAGCCTTGGACTTAAGGTCAATGTTCAGATACGATAGAGGAAGCTCGCCGACAGAGTTCGTCGGGAATGCTAGCCCAGCGAGATACGCCATGAGGGCCGCAACATCAGCTTGAGCAACGTCATGTCGTTGGATATGGTCTAGGCCCCAGTCAGAAGAGAAGCCATCCTCATGTCCCTGGGCTTTTCCGGAGCTGTTCACGATTGGTTTGGCTACACCTGAACCCCAAACGATCAGGGGCGTGCGGGTGTTATCGGGATGCCCATCTCCATGACTGCCCCAGTCGCTCATGCCGTGGTCCGCAGTAAAAACGAAGGCTGTCTTGCCATCTGCATAGAACTCTTCCATAAGCTCAGTGATTTCCTGGACCCCCTGATCCACAATTTTGATGTTGTGCAAATACTGCTTCGAGTACGGTCGATGTGCATGTCCGGTGGTATCCAGTCCTAATAAATGCAGGAAGAAGACATTCTTCTCGTCCCGCAATTCCGCGTTCAGCGTGGCATTTGTTTTTGCGTTCTGGAAGAGCTTCTTCACTCTCTCGAACACCCACAAGTCTAGTTCTAGCGCATTCTTCGAGGAATCCTCAAAATCGGCACCGTATGTGTCCGCATCAACCCTGCCCGGAACAGCTCCCTGCTCAAACATGGGTAGGATGTCTGGACTTCCCCAGCTCCATGTATGTCTGCTTCGGTTGAAAACGCTGTCGAAGTTTACCGGGTTGAGCTTCCACCCAGTCATAACCGCAGATACATCCTCGTATAATCCAGCAATCAGTGCTACATGACCTGGTCGCGACTCAGTAGGCACTCTGGTATGAGAGACGCCAAAGGTTCCATGTTCTAAGACACGAGATCGGAGGTACGGAGCAAGTGGGCGTGGCACTTTGGCATCTTCTGTATCCTCGTCGGAGGGTGAGGGATCTGGGAATGACTGGAATGCCTTGTCTGCGCGGAGGCCATCTCCTATATCTTGTTGTCAGTTGTTGCAGTTTTGGAGGGGTTCAGAACTGCGCACCCACAAAGAGCACCAATCTTTTGGCCGGTGCTTCCTGATTTTCCACAGAGTGCTCGCGCATGCCATGGACAATTGGGCTCACGAAATAAATCGAGAAAATGCTACATGATGTCAGGCTTCAACATTCCTAAGCTCTCTCGCACACGCACCTGTAGATGTAGACCAGGTGGAAGACCACCGCAATAGAAAGAAAACGGTAGCGCCCAAGTTGCGCCATGATTGAGAGAATAAAGGAGTGGATATCCCTCAGAGAGGGTAAACGGGGGTGTTGACGAGGAGCTGGCTAAACTTCGCGGTCAGAAACCATACATCCACTTAGGTGCGCAACGCGACCCCCTGCTGCCAAGAGATCTGCTCCGAGAAGGCTGATTAGTCAAGCCACGTTTAGGAACTCGCGGTGCTGGTTTTGGAGTAAGGTTGTGTGGGCTATGCAACAGCAACATTTCCAGTTTTACATCGGTGAAGTGAACTGCTCGCCCAAGAATTAGTACCATCAAAGTCATACAAGCGCTTTCTAGTGGATGTCTATTAACTTCACTCAGACATTCATACGGTCTGCAGACTAGTGAACGGGTCCATTAATCATTGCTATTAACCCAAGTTCGCCAGCGTTCGCTCAGTGATGTACCAATTGATCTCATATAATGATTGTCGATCCATACTTGGCCTACTCCTCCGCAACTATACCCTGCCCATCCCTCAGTCCCTCGACAACTAGCTCATGACCTTCTGCGCGGCGGTAGATGTCCTTGATGTCGTCCGTGGTCGTTTCAAAGTGCGAGGTGGCATCGTAGCTCTTTGAGAGGAAAATGTTGTCACTGACTCCACTCTCGAGTGGCTCGTAAAGTGGAATGGGCGCGCCCATGAACAACTCCTCGATCTTTCCTAGACGGTCAAGACCGGGCTGAAGCTCGAGGTGGTGATTGCTATCGCCTTCGGCGATTGTGGAAACGATAGCAATATAGTAGCCCTTGGGGCAAACGTTGTGTGCAGATGAGACCACTGCAACGTAGATGTCTGGAGAGTTGTCAGTTTCTTTCTCCGGCCCCAGATCAAGAGCACTTACCGTGTGTGCGGCCAACTTGCGACTGCGGGATGATGAGCTGCAAAGAATCACTGTTGTCAGTGCTAGCGACAGGGTGATTCAGGATACAGATCGCTTTGAGGAGGTGGCCAGTAACTCGCGCCTTTCCGGGGAAGTACGAAGGATCTGCGAGAATCTTCTTGGCCTTGGTCTCGAACTTTAAACCAGGGCCGCTGTCGCCTTTCTCCTTCATGGTGGCTTTGATGCCAGTTACTTTTCCATTGTCGTACGTGAACTCGTCGACATCTGTGTTTAGCATATATGTGCCGCCATAGATGGCTGAGAGACGAGCGAATCCTTGCGGGAGCTCTCCTAAGCCGTATAGCGGGTAGATGTAGGGCGACTTTCCGTATCTCGCCATGGAGTTAACATAGAGTCTAATGCGGGAGATTGCATCATCGGCTTGACCTGTCTGGTCAATGTAGTCATCCGTCTGGAAAAGGGCCATGGAGTGGCCGATGAAGTCTTTGGTGGTTGCTTCCAAGCCGAACTTGTCATAGACATCTTTCATTGTGCATGTCTTCAGATCGAGGCCTGAAAATACAGTTAGTGGCCCCTCTTAAACGAATGCCAACAATGCGTGATGCACTCACCCTTGTGTGTTGCCGGGTCATCACTCTTGTAAGCTCCAACCCATTCCAAGAAGTTCCTGGCCCTGCGCTTCTCGAAAAGACCCATCAGAGGTGACCGGAGAGCTTCTCCTGCGTCTGAGGGCACTTTCGCCACTGTTGCTTTGGCGCCGCTCCCCTGCTGCACATAGCTACCAGCAATCTGTTTGAATTCAAGATAACGTGTGACATCGGTGGAGACGAGGATGTTGGTCAATTCGCCGTTTGCCATAAGGAGCTTGGGAACGAGATCGATGTTCCAGTCGTTGACGCGGCCGTACTTCTTCCATGGCTCGCCGGTAGTGTTGCCGTATTGTTTGAAGAGCTGAATATGTTAGCTATCAAGCGTTTGCGAAGATCTAGTACATGCATACCGCTTCAATGTTGACCGATGCTGCCTCACTATAATACACATGAGCCTGTCTGTTCAGTATGACCATGGCAGAGGCACCTACCCGCCGTAATGATCGTTGCGGTCAATGTGGAGAACCTTCTTTCCCTTCACGCTAAGAACACTATAGACCGGTCAGTAGAGAGCTGTATGCACGCGAGCGGAGGTAGTACCCTGAAAGCACGCATTCCGTGAGACCTGTGGAGCATTAGCTTTGATATGGCCTTGTTTGGCGGGGTAGGCACTCACCAGTTCCTAGAACTACCACGTCGTACTCGGGCGCGATCTCATCCATAGCTGCAGGAAGTCGAGAGGCGTAGAAATATAGTTAGGCAGCAGGTAAAACGTGTGCTGTCGATGTTGGTGTGAGTGTTAAGCAGACAGCGGTGAAGCGGTGATGCTGCAGCAACGATAGTGGGGTTCTTTCAACGCCATAGCTGGTGGCGCATGCTTTATGCCGGTATGCAATGCACTGGAATTCATAATTTTGAACATATCTTGTTCGAAGGCGTGGGCCGAACGACGTAGTTTCACTACTCTATAGTAAGATAAAAGTAGTCTCTTATTTACATTTTGAACAATAATCTATCATTATAACACAGCAAGACGGCGAAGCAAACCATGTATATCTTCAAAAGGGTAAAACCGACAGGTTGGCTTCTTTGCATCTGGCCTATGTTCTAGCCGCTGGATCAATTCTTCAGAGGCTGACAGAGTGACGTAAATGATATGGCCGGCCATTGCGGCTATCTTACATTGGTCTAGTTGTTTTACACAGAAGTAGACTACCATAGTCTGGCAAGCGGAGTCAGAGCGCGTCTTTCAGTTGTAATATGCTCCTGTCCTTTCTTCATTTGTTCCACAAGACCCTCTTCGCCTTGTCTGTCATCTTCTCCTTCAACGTGGGGGGATTTTCTGGGGTGTTGAAGAAGGCTGACTCGGGAAGCTCCTTATTTCGTTTCGGTTCCTCTTCCTTCTCGACCTGTATTTCGCGAGCTGGCTCGTCTTTCTGTACCTTGGACTGTGTTTGCTCCTCTAACTGCGGTTCTTCGTATTCGGGTATGTCCTAAAAACTGTTAGACACCCCTCCAAAGGGATAATTGTACACCTACTGAGTATGGGTCAAGATATTCTTCGGTGTCTGCATCAAGAGGTCTGTTATTGCGTTTGTCCATAACGTCCAGTATGGCCTTCATAGTTTTTTGAACCTGGAAAGGTTGTAAGTAGGTTCTCTACTTGGCAAGCTGCATATATGCATACCGTCTCATCTCTCTGCTTGTTCTCGTGATTGCCATAACCAGCGTCTACACGAGCACGCTCGAGCTTCTCTGTGGCTAAGCGATTGCGCTCCTTGACGCATGCCCACCACAAAGAGTGCAAGTAATCCCAAACGTGTTCAGCCTCTATGATTCCTGACTTTTCCAGGTGCGTTTCTAGGTCCAGGACAGTCCATGGTTTCCCTGGTTCCCTAGTTAGCCATTGAACACTCTGCAAAGAAGGAAGGACTCCAAACCATGTTGCGACTCCTCCGCGGGTGTCCTCAGCAGTTTCTTGTCTTCGGGGAAGAAGCCCCAGAGACCATGGTCCTCGTCGCCCTGAACCTTTGCCTCAACCGCGACGGGCCTTGGCAATTCGAAGTCCTTCTTATTCTTAACAGACAGGGTTTGACGTGGCCGTAATCCGGTATGCCTAAGCACAGACAGTCCTCGGTTTCTGTTGTTGTCGCGTTTCCATAATGCTGGTGACGTCGAAAATTGAGCTACGGGGCTGCGCGGTGCAGATCTGGCGAACTGGACAGAAGGAGCCAGGAAAGAGAAGACATATTCCACTTGTGTTGAAGGTAATTGAGGCCGCAGCAATCGAGGGGTCGGCATTGCGAGGGCTGAGTATCGCACTGCAGCTGGCGATGAATGGGCTGTGCTGAGGTCAACTTTTGCAGGGCGGAAGTTAGCGGTCCCGGATGATTGGTTCTCCCACTAATTTGACTTGGCTCTGAGGCCCCGCCAGGCCGCAACATATAAGCTCACCCACCCCCCCTTCATTCTTCTTTAACCCAAACTTCCACCCTCTTCACCCAGTGCAGGGGGTCTTTCGCTGAATCAATTTCTACATTTGAAGAATACCAGTTTTACACCAGCGGGTATACATACCCGCTCCAAACAATCCCGGGATGCAATCAACAACCTTCATCGTTATGTCCGCCCCCAGCAAAGACCCCTCATGCTTCGTCTCACCGCGAAGACTCGGAGTCAAGTACGAACCACCAAACTAATGATTGGGACCAAACATTGTCTTTCTCCGCAGCCGACCCGTTTGAACATTCTCTCGAGCCGGTCTCCCTTTCTTTTACATCTCCTTCGTCGCTTGCCGCCTTAACAGGTGACTTGCTCTTTGAATCCCATGCACCATTTATGGATGCTCTGGACTGGAACGCACTTTCTTCTCTGCAAACAACGGACGCGAACACATTCCCTATCGAAGAACCTTTCGTACCCTCTTCTGGGGACTTACACAATCTTTCTGCCACAACTTTTGGTAATGAAATCATTCATGACCAAAGATTGTCTCAATATGTGGATCAAGGTACGTTATTCAGGACCCGAACAATGTTCCTAAACTAATCGTCAACAGAGAAATTCCCTAATTCCGACTCTTCGTCTGCAAGTCCAGAGAATCGAGATTCTTGGTCGTCAGGAACCTCTTCTTCCACTTCCAGATTGTCAAAACCCAAAACCAAAACTCTACCAGTCGACTCAGCGCGCGTAGAGAAGAGAAAGCAAAACACGCTCGCTGCTCGTCGATATCGACAGAAGCGTGTTGATCAGATGTCAACCCTCGAGGGCGAACTCAAAGAGACGCAGTCTGAGCGGGATGCTTTGAAGGTTCGGGTCGCAAGACTCGAGGGCGAGGTAGAAACGCTCCGACAGTTGCTTCGTCCGCAGAACTAAAATCGTTCATATGGGTCAGCCTTTTATTTTCTCACTTGACCATTGTTTCATTTCTTTGCACAACCACCATTTCAGACAAAATCGTCAGTTCATTCTTTGTTGCTACAAGACTACGGCTCATATCGGCGAGTATTTGTTCATCTTTGGACGTAGGTGTTTCAGGGACTGAAGATACTCACTTTGTTTGTTCGTTTATTATCAGTTGCAATTGAATATTTACCTTGATATATGAACTACATAACATGTTTACAAAAGACTATGTACGCAATACCCACGAGTAAAGTTTCCCATCACCATGAGTCAATATGACACGTTTTGTAAGTGCATACTTCTAACTGTTCCCGAAAGCCACATGTGCGATTTCGGTAATTTTTACTTGCCGCCTTCTGAGGCGATTGTTGCATATATGATCCTAAAAGGTACTAGCGCGATGGACAACTCCTAGTCCATGATTGGACAGAAATGAGTCATTCTTGCTCATGTTGGATCATCTGTTCTGTAGAACACACCCGAGTTTCAGAATGAAATTCTATATGCCTTGATTGTTATGAGCACTCTTCGGAAGTGAAGCCGTCAACTTGACTGGCTATTACTGAGGCTTCTCTGCGCAGTGCCCTTTAGACTCCAAAGGCAAGCTCTTTCCGAAAGATATCACTATTTCCTGCAACAATGCTGTGAATAGACATCCTGCTGTCGTTGATGTACAATGATACATTTGGTTGGATGTGATATGTATGACCGAAGCCCGGAAAGCAATAATAGCAATATTTAGGAGTGAGAGTCTGCGCATCACGTTCTGCACGTACTGACGAGATACTTAAAGATATCTAAGTACGAGAGACTCCAAAAATGGTACTCCTCATTCGTCGACACCAAGAACGCGGACCATCATCCGCACATGGGCGTGAACGTGATGGCCCACTTGTTTTCGCAGATCATTCTAGCCCGAAGCGAGGCTAGTGTGCCAAGGCGTATACACCTCCCTCAACTGTGTTGCACCGCGGAAGGTACGACTACCCTATTTTGGCGACAGAATCTCCCAGAACTGTTGTTTCGGTAGTGAGTTTCGGAAACTATATTCAGGTACGTTGACACGATTTGTCCACGAATTTGTAGCTCACGTCGTCCAGGCTGTATGTAAGTCCTCCGCGTCCTCAAAGCCTTCCACTCC
The DNA here is from genome assembly GCA_014905255.1 of Herpotrichia juniperi. Lineage (NCBI taxonomy): Eukaryota > Fungi > Ascomycota > Dothideomycetes > Pleosporales > Melanommataceae > Herpotrichia > Herpotrichia juniperi. The sequence continues at coordinate 81,509 of BLYF01000093.1, forward strand.
CACACTATCGCAAGCTCGACTCCGCACCGTTGTGCGCCTTTCAACTCAGTACAATCCCTTGCAGTCATACGCTCGAACCCCACGGACCAGAATCTTACAACGCGATTCTCGTTCTCCACCCGGGGCGACGATTCGCCTTCATTTCATTCGCCCAACAATCGTGTGACTTGGGGCTCTAAAGCTCCCCAGCGCATCACACAGGCTGACTCTCGCTCGTCTTTTAGAATTGCGATTACAACCTCAGCGACCCCTTCCCTCTGGAATGTTTCAAAATCAGCAAAACAACGGCGTGCGCGGTGCACCGTTGGGAAACAGCAGGCTACAAAATGGAAAGCTAGGTAGGGCAACAGCTTAGACAATTGTGCCAAAGGAGGTGGCTAATACGGGTATGTGCGCTCCAGGCAGTGGCTCACAATGGGCATTCGGAGGACCAATGGGCGGTGCGCCTGGCCTGTCAACAACACAATCACGAGCAAACGGCAGCGCTCTGTCAAGCTTTGCGCAGACAATCGGAGGCTCACAACTTCACGGGGCTCCGCTCAATCTTGAGTAAGTCTTTTATCATCATGGGGAAACGTAGAGGAAAAGATGGTAGCAGTAGTAGCGAGCTGTGTTCCAATGAGGAAGCTCGAGAGGTCATTGAATTTGAGCTAAGAATTTATGATGACAGAGAGTTTCCCTCCCTATCCGGCGCACCTCAAGCTCAGCAGAATACCTCGGCCCAGCAGATGTGGTCGAACCCAAATCTGCGAACCACACAACAGCACTCCACGATCCAACGACCACAGGGACAGACTCCTTCGCAAGGCCAGACCGGTTCATCTGCGACTCAGCAATTACAGAACCAGACACACGAAGATCTTGCGGGCTCAGTACCTAACCAATTCTCCGGAGGTGGCGACGAATACAGGTTCGGAGGGCAAGGCGGAGTAGGACAACTGTCTGGGGGAACACAACCGCAAACTGGCAACATTGAAGAGTTTCCGCCACTTGGGGGCGGCGCTAGCGAAATTGGACCGGATCGAAGAACTGGCATGATACAGAGTGCTGCAGCGTACGGAAGCAATCCAAATGGTGGTGCTTTCCCCGGCCTTGGACAAACCCGCAACGGCCTCTCAAGTCCAACGGATAGCCTGCAGGATCGAACAATAAATCCTGCTGTAGGAAGCCGTGGAGTTAATCCCGGTGTGGGTGCAGGTAAGTATTCATGGCCGCTTTGGAGAAAGTAACTTATCCATTCAGTTTCACGGACGCCGTTCGAAAATATGCGGGGAACAACAGGTCTGCAAAACGTCGACAGGAATGTACGTAAATAACTCCAACCTAGCTATCCAACTGTCTAGCATTCTGCTAAAGTAATTGCAGGGCAATTCAGGGGCAGGACAGACATTGGGGAACATGCCTAACTTATCCTTTATCGGTTCTCAGCTTCCAATGCGAGGAGGAGGAGGTTCAGATGTGCCGGCTGTTGCACAGAGATCGCAGCCAACTCAATTCGAGCAGAACTTCGGTTCGGAAACCATCGGCTCGCCAAACACTCAACCTTCACAGTACAAGAAGCTTTCCGAGATGTCAGAATCAGAAAGGTATGGTCTGCCCGGACTACTCTCAATGATTCCCTTGGAAAGTCCGGATTACTCTTCGCTGGCCGTAGGTCAGGATCTCACGGTGCTGGGACTTGACTTAAGTCGTCCAGAGTAAGTCTATCAATTCAAGATTGCATTTCCCGAAGGACTAACAGACTAGTAACTCACCATTACATCCAACATTCGGTTCACCTTTTGTGGAATCTAACGTTAAGCCCGTGATACCTCCTGATTTCACGCTTCCCGCAGCATATACCGTTACCAATGTGCCACCATTACATAGCAAAATGGCCAGTTTCTCATCGGAAACTCTTCTTGCTATATTCTATCAGTACCCACGGGACATCATGCAAGAGATTGCTGCCAACGAGCTGTATAACCGAGACTGGAGGTGGCATATGGAACTGCAGCAATGGATGATGAAAGATCCGGATCTCCCGCAACCGATACGACTATCACAGAAAGAGGAGCGCGGATGGTATCTGTTCTTTGACGTGACGAATTGGAGGCGAGAGAGGGTACGTCAAGGTCACTTCGAGCGGTATTTTGCATTTGCTAACGCCTGACAGAGAGAATTCGACCTCAACTACGATCATCTCGATCAGCGTCATGGGCCGGCGATGGCGGGTCAAATGTAGGTAGCCCAACCAGAGTCGCTTGCTCTAGGCCAAGGAGTTTTCAGGACAATCGGGAACAAGGCAACGGTGTTTTCGTCTGCCAGATCCCAGGCGGGATATCTAGAGCGAGCTAGAACTGACACACATTGTAATCAAACATACTGCGACTAAGGCAGGCCTATACTAGCACAACGATGCGAATGTGACATATGCAGAGATCAGCCTTGTGACCGCGAATACAGCGATCTTGAATGTTTTTGATACGAAAGGCTTGGCATCTCGTGAAAGCTATACTGAACAGAAGGTCAAACTGACGTCGCAACATGGCTTCTAGCATACACGACAGTAACCTGCAACGCTAGCTTGATTCTTCTGCTCATTCACTAGAATTACGTGTGAATATTCCTCACCAGATACAAGCTCTATCGTAGTCATTCTCCGGCGTCCTCGTACTCTTCATATAGGTAGACCAAAGACTCCTATCTTTCATCTTCGATACTGACGCCTTCCCTATACATCTGGCCTCTATATTTCCCTTTAGATAATTCGCTTCGACCGCTTCTATTGATCTTGTTTGTTACAGGTGACGAATTTCCCTCTTCTTCACCGCACCTTCCCCGTTTATACTTCACTTTAGCGAGTGGTGTCTTTGCTTTCTCTTTCCTTCCTCCCCGCCTATTTAGCACCCACTTCTCCTCCATAATCCTGTCCCAACTCTTTCCTCTTCACACTCTCCAACTCGCGCTGACGTCTCCCATCCTTGTCATACCACTAAGGGTCCTTACTTATTCACAGCACTGACAATGTCTTCTCAACTTCCCAGTAGCATAAACGGAGCCGAGGAGTCTCGCCTGAGGCTCATGGCACTCTCCAACGCCGTCCGCGAGATGGTTCCAGCAGGCACCCGCTCTATCCCCACTAAACCTGATCACTTCAACCTCCTCGCACGCCCATGGAAAGACACTTGTCGTTTCTGCAACTTGCCAGGTCACTACTCCACTAGTACCGAGAAAGCGAGCGCCTGCCGCATGGCCATCATGTCTACCGTCAGCTTTTGGGAGGACATGGCGGACCATATTTCTCACCTCTACCAAGAATCTGAACGTTTCCAGAAGGCCATCGTGAATAGCAAGGCTACGTATGAGATGCGGCTGGATGGGAGTCCGAAAATTGGCGGGAGCATGGAGGAGGTCATTGTTCACTCGCTCACTAAGAACTACCTCAAATTTCAGAGCCACTTCACGGGGATTAGGCTGAAGGCGGTGAGAATTCTGCGGGGTGAGGATATGACGAGATATGAGCGGGTTTCGAAGATGTTGAATGGATTCCTTCTTGATGGGTTTACTCGTAAGCTGCTTCGACACTGGGTAGAGTGTTTGTAGGCGCTAACTTTACTTCTAGTGTCTCAGCTCTTCGAGAAGAGTGTCGCTAATCAGCAGTAATGCTGTTCATTTCCCTCCTGCACCACATAACTCCGATTGTATAGTCCACATATTCAGCCGCTTAATGTCCAAACCGAGCAGGTTAACATGTGTGGACTGGACATTCATGGAGTATACTTAGGAATGATTTTGCAACATTCTTCCATTCTTGTTTAAACATTTCCTTTCTCGTGTGACTTAACTCTTGAGTATTCATGGCGATTTCCATCAACAAAGTACCCGCTCACTATATTAGCTCTAGATTAATCTCAGCAGGAGTGTCGTCTAAATCGGTCCGAATAGGTACTGCTCTGATGTATTGTTTACTTAGCTAACCTTTAACCCTAGTTAATGTCGATGCTTTTCCTTACACTCGAGGGATCGATGGGTTTGTGTTATTACAGTTTGAATGAGGGATCACTTTTAGTATTGCCATCATGAACTTTTACAGAATTTCGTTCTATGAGTAGGCCAACAAGTGGTTGATAAGGTAGTCCTCTTGCAACAGGTATGCAGAGCAAACGGTGTAGAGAATATGTATACGCGAGGCCAAGTTACAGACAGTCGGTACGAATAATACATTGATATTCATTTACTAAATAATAAGAACACTGTCATGGCTGCGTTTCAATTGTAGTGTACAACATCCGTATGACAACTCCCAGCCTAGAGGAAGGCATCCAATAACCCAGAAAATTACCTTGAGCACTCTGCTCTACTTGAACTTTGCGAATGCGAGCTCATAAGCCAGTCCAAGAGTCAACCTGGCGTGCTGGAGCATGTGGTCGAAGCTCAGATACTCGATTTTGTCGTCTGAGGTGTGGATTTTGTTATCGCTGTACTTGAAGTCGCTTTCAATGACAAAGGCAGATGGGTACCCGGCTTTGCTGGCACTCGCGTGATCGCTGCAGGCGTATCCACACTTGGTAAGAATATATGGGATATCGCAGTACTCCGTGATAACCTCCTTAATGAACTCGGTGAGACCAGGGTCAACAAAGTCGGTGATGACGCCCACGGACTCGGGCTCTCCAGCGTCGAGCGTCTTTTGCACGTAGCCCGTCATATCTTGCTGCAACATAGCTTTCACATCCCTGCCCTCCTTCTCGTAGTTGAGGAAGATGGCTTGCGAGCCCAAGAGCCCACCTTCTTCGGCAGAGTACCAGTGAAACTCAACGGTATTCTCGGCTTTGCCCTTGAGGATGTCGTCAGAGTGCAGAAGGACGCGTAAAGCTTCGAGAATCGTGACAGTGCCGCTGCCGTCGTCGTCTGCGCCTGGTGCTGACAGCAGAGAGGGGAAGAACAGGTTGATGCTGTCCTGGTGCGCACCGATAACAATCGTCTTATTGCTCTTTCCAGGAATTGTGGCGATGATGCTACTCTGGCCCCACGGGTGCGGGAACGCCTTCACAGAAGCGCCATGGTCCAACGCCCCGGTCTCGTTCAGTGTATCTTTTACTTGGTTGAGCAGCCAGGCAGAAGACTGCACGCCGTATTGTGATTTGTAGTAGCGCGTGTGGAACGAGGTGAAGGTCTCGAGGTGGGTGCGCATGTTTCCCTTGGAGAGCTTCTTGAGGAGGGGAACGACGCTCTTGTTGTGTGCGGGTTTTGAAGGGTATGTAACGCTTTGGGGAGCACGTTTGGAACTTATTTCTCCAAGGGAGGGAGTGTGAGTTATGTCAAAGAACTGGACACCATCCTGTGAGTGGTATGTCAGTGGCGAGCTCCAGTAGATAGCTAATGAGAGCATTCAGGGAGCTTTGAAGCTTCAGGAAGCTCGATAAAACGTACCCGACGTAACGCCCACTTCTCATCCTCAGTTACGAGACGTGTCTCGCCGGGAGACAGCTCGATCAGGTACTCGTCTAGTTCGACGATGGTTGGCTTGAGCATCGGATCTTGGAGAATGAGTTGCTCCGCATTTGGGTGGGCTGCAGCTGCAGCGAGCGTAGCAGCACATAGTGAAATAAAAGCAGAAGACTTCATGGTGAGTGTGGATGTGGGTTAGAGCTGGAGAGTGTTAGGGAAAGCTGTGTGAAGGCTTACGAGTTGGCGTAGTGATCGGAGATAGCGGGTGTAGCTAGTGCTGCATTGGGTAAGGCGTATTTTGTATGTTTCAGCTCTGTACGACCATCACATCTTACAACAAGTCATCCTTCACATGACAATATTCTGAAAAGTTTTCGCAGAACCGTTCTATATCTACTGATCAGATTGATGTCATCCCTCTCGCATGTCCATCTCGCATTGCTCATCACGTAGGCGACGAAGATTCTTCTGTAACGGACATGCATCTCGGAGACGTTGGAGTTAGAAGTGAACGTCGCTTTGAAGGGGCTGACGGCGACAACTCTTCCGATTGTGATCGCTTTTTTGTTGCGGAGTCCCTTCGCTGTTCTGCCGCATCGTTCCTCCGTATATCAGTACGTTTCCTCCATCCTTTCGCCGCACTGAAAACAGTCGCAGCGGTGAGGAAACTTATCGGCCTCTGCGACGTTTCCATCTTAATCCAATCGATCCGGCGAACCTGGATCTCCGAATCTCTACATGCCACTGGCAAGTGTCGCGCGAGACTCTCGATTTGATTCTGGGACAGATTATCAGCCTTCAGCGAGAATCGCAGCGTTAAAGAAGCTTTTTCAAGGTGGCCACCCTGAAATTCTTTCTCTCTTTTCTCCATAGAAGTAGGCCCAACATCCAACGGTGCTAAATGTACAGTGCGCTTGTACTTGCGGAGACGATCCCAGAGCAAAGCTGCCGACTTTTTACGCTTCATGTTGATTCTCTCCCAAAGCTTCACTACCGGGAAGCTTTTGTTGTTGTGCTCGTTTAGCAGCTCTTCCAAAGAATCCATAAGAGCGGTAGTGAAAGAGTTCTTCCCTGGGCAGCTGGTTGTGTCGTTTGGCGAGGAAGCAGCTAACAGTTGATAGGTCCTGAATTCCTCATGGCTACTTTTCAGTGCGGCACTGCTAGCGAAGCAGCAATCTAGGATTGACAAGACATCACCCTCAGCCAAATCCCGAAGCGGGGCCTCTGCATGGTCCCAAAATGCCACTGGAACGTGAGATCCCCGTCTCTCGACCCAATTCTTTGTCCTGCCTTAGGTCAGCCACGCACGAGTATCATTTCGTTGTGGCACTTACGCCGATAATTGCAATCGCTGTCCTCCATCCTCATCGTGTATCGCACATCCATGGCCAGTATAGTAGATAATCAAGAGATTGTCAGGTCCACTATGTTTCTGGATGTGTTGCAATATAGCAAGGTTCAAATCTATCTGAGGGTTCTTGGAATTCTGTAATTTCGCGATCTCGCACCCGTAATGGAACCGCTCTCGAAATATCTTTTCAAGCCGCTCAATCTGGACTATGTAAGTGGGAAGCCTAATATACTGTATATCAAACACTCACTTCTTTATCGTGTCCTTCGAACTCGTCAATATCTTCATGCCAACGTATTATCAATACATTGACTTTCAGGTACCCATTAGGAATATCCAGTCTATCATTGGCTTCGTTCTGGAACCAAGCCTGCCGCTCTGTTTCCTCCTTAAATTCTTGTTTCGCAGCTTCATCTTCTGGGATACACACAGGCTCTCCGCCGAGTACAGTAACAGGGTTTTGCCTGATCTCAGTAGGTGGAGGGCTGCGAGATGGCAAAGAGGTGGTGAGCAGTGGCATAACGACTGACTGACGTTGTGCTGCCATTTTGTGTAATGTCAACTAGGCGGAGAGTCTCAAGTTGAGCCATAGGATTGCGTATGGTTTTTGAAGCCCTACGAGAAGGCACATTGTTGCGCTTAACTGCGCAAAACTGAGGGACATGATGGAGGCTGTGTAGAGAAGGCTCAATCGTTCAGCGTGCTTGTGCTTTAGAAGACCACCGCATAAATCATTATGTGCCTTGTTGCCTTTTCGCTCAGTACTTGATTTAGTGTAAAGTTCGCTAGTGGCTGCCCGGCTCATCTACCCCGGCACAACCCCGTCCATTCCCTCCAACCAGCTACGGCGTCAGCCCTCCTTGATGGTATGCACCTGGTCATTCATCCCGATAACAGTATGACATGAGGCTCAACACTCTTTGTGCGAGCGAACAGCCGTGGGTAATTTTCAGGCATGCTGGGAACGTTGTGTCACTGCCGGCTGGCATACCTTTAAGTATGCCTGACCTTTCTGGTCAGGCAGAGCAAGCGGAAGCTCCCGTTCTGCCTTACCGTAACCACACGTACGTGCCTTTCGACGGCTCTAACTACCCAGACTTATCGCAGGGCTTCTTCAATACCTGTCGACGTTCAAGATGCCAAATGAGGTAAGGTGAACAGGCGAACAAAAGAGGCAACCGACACTTTACTGCTTGGAATACTGACCGGTGTCTTGGCGGTACTCTAGAGTTCTGAAAATGAGCCGCAGAAGTCTACGGTCAACGTAAATCTATTCGCAACTCCGGTATAGTACAACATAGAAGAATTTTTCGATAAAGAACTAACACGATGATTAGCGATCGGCCGGTTTCGATGTCGGAGAAAAATGCGGTATGGTTGTCACAGAATCCAAGCGCACGTTTCTCAAGGATTTTGTTGTTCATGCAGCTCAACTTGTTCAGGGACGTTGGGTGTATCAACTACAAGAACTCACCGGAAATTTGTACGAAGCAGGCAGATGGTATCCAGAGTCGAGTTTGCGAAGCGATTAGATTGGATGAGACTCACCGAAGCCTCACTTTTTTTGATGATTGTGTCTATGAGAATATGTCGTCCTTGTGGCCTGGGAAATCCACAGATGTTGATAACGATCACATAGCAGAGCCTCAGATGAATGAATAAGAAAGGCCGAATTCCAAAACGTTACCTCTTCATGCACCGAAACTTCTGCTTTATCTCCAGATCCAACCAACTCCTCAAAATGGCACACTTCACTCCCAGCTCCACCATTGGGCTTGGTACCGAATCAGAAAAGCAAGACTCACTTGGTTCCCGTGATGCTATTATCGACATAATCAGCCCCACAACAACAGCAGTCAACACTGATTTGTGCAGTAAATACTCCGCCACGCTCAGAAGCTTTTATAATTCTAGCTCATACTAACGTCCTTCAGAGTCAGCCCCACCAACAACAGTTGCACCAATACCATCCGAGATACAGGCAGCAATCCAGAAAACAATCACTATACCCCGTAAGCACAGCCACACGCATTTCATGGGTCCAATCAGCCCATTGACCGTGCCGCAGTGGAGGACTATCAAAACGGATATCCCCGTCAAGCTGCGTTTCAATCTAGCGAACCCAGCTTCTCGATATACAGGGCGTTCAGTTACTTGCATTCTCGAGTCATTTTAGAGCTTCAAGATGAATTGCGGTGCCTTGAAGATGATCTCAGTGATCTTGATAAAATAGACTTTGATAACGGTAAAGGAAGGCGCTTGAAGTCGCGCGCATACGACATTCGACAGGCTAAGCGAGAGAACACGAACAGCAAGCGTGCTCAGCTTATAGCAGCAATTCGCGACAAACTTGTGAGCTATGGTATGTCACCAATGAATTTCTTTTTTTGGAAAAGGACCTAAGCACTGATGTCTTTTTACCACCTTAGATGAGGTCCTCCTTAAAACACGTGAGATGAACGTCTTCCAACGGCCTTCAAAACGCGACTACCGCAGCCTCCGGAGATGGTTCTGGAATGAAAAACCTCTAGACTACGAGCGAGAAGAAGAGTTCACCAAACGCAAAGAAGATCTGATCAGTCTGCGCAATGGACGCGAGTGGGGCGGTTTTGATGGCTTTGTCGAGAATGTAGTTCGCAAGTTTCACTGCTCTTTCATACATGTAAGTGACTCATAGAAAGCACCACAACTGATGTGGTAGTATGGATGCTCATTCTCTACTAGAAACTCTTCACAACTCCCGAGCTCCGCCAAAAATCATCCTCCAAATACATCTACTTCTACTCCTCTTCTCGAATCTCAACGCTCGTCAACCTTATCCTAACCTTCACTATCTTCGTCCTTCTAGTCCTCCCAGTAGTCGCAATGTACAAATTGACTAGCATCGGGAACCGCACGTCTACCTTCGATGCTATTGGGATATTGGTAGTGTTTACGTTGCTCTTTAGCGCGGCGATGTCATTACTAACGAAGGCAGCAAGGCATGAGCTTTTTGCAGCTAGTGCAGCGTATTGTGCGGTTTTAGTAGTATTTATTAGTAATTTTGGGGGACGGGATGGGGGGCTTGTCGGAGAGCTTCCCGGGGGGGTTGCCGTTGCTTAGTGCATTGCAAATCATGGCGACGGGGAGGATAGACGATAAGATAGGAACGGTTGTCAGGCATATAAAAGCTGTCTGTTTTTTCTATTTAGTTATTTCTTCTCCCTTATTATCGACTCGATAGCGCTAGCTTGGAATATAACAACTTATCTACTATGCCTCAGTGCTTGCATTTTAATATACCACACTCTTTTACGTTTAGTAGAGGAGCTTATGAGGTTTAATGTACTTCTTCTTGTGTGGAAGGTTTTGAATACTTAAGGCACTGATCAAGAAGGCAAAGGCACTCCCTGGTTTTAAAATGGAATATTTACACACAATCGGAAAAGGGAGAGCGCTCCTTCACAAGTAAGTACTGTTCCTTGAGGGCACTCTGTTAGTTGATTCAGTGTGAATTATTGCCAAAGTGACACTGGTCGAGATCAGAAGACAGAGTTGCATCCTATGAGGAATGCCAAGGAAGTGAATGCTTTTGGTAAGATAATCATGGTATTATCGTGGCAGCACAGTTTTTGAATTATCATTAACTAGTTTTTTCGATTATGCGAGGCTGAACGTGAACGTGAAAGAAGTCTGCTCATCGAAGGGCTCATCTCACCGCCGTTGTCAAGGGCGAAGGCGGTAAAGAAGGGAAGGCACGATTTGACTCATCGACTAAGCTAAAACCTGCACTTAGAAACAATCGAGTCCCACCTCGAAGCTCTTGCCACTTCTCCTCCAACTAGATCGCTGCCCATCATGGACGACCTTGCCAAGGAGTTCATTGACAAAATCGTCGCGCTGGGCAACACTGAAGATTTTCTTAACTTGTCTAGGGTCTCGAAAAAGTTTAATCGAATCGTGGGACGCCACCTATACAGGAGTGTTCACGCTCGCTTTTCAGTCTCGGATCCCAGAATCCTAGCAGCCCAGTATAGACAACGAGCGCGAACCGGAGAGGTTTTTGCTATCAGCTGATCGTGCAAATTGTTCTTGAACTCATGCATAGTGCAGCATTCCCGGATGGCGATTGCTTAGGACTATGTGCTATCGACCGCAACTTAGGACATATTTGAAGGAACTGTCGGAAAGTGCAACATAGCGAGCAGATACCTGGCATTTGGCAAGATGGAAAAGTAAGTTCTATACGTAGTTCCATAGCCAGAAGTGACTTATGACATTATTGTGCGCGAAATAATGGCCCTTGTCCCAGCCTTGGAGAGCCTTGATCTGACTTAGTATCGATCAAGGAACCGTTTGGGGAGTTATCCCGGGATAAATGGCAAGTCCCGAGCATGATCATAAATTCCGCTATCTCAAGTTGATACGCAACCTAAAGCTCGATGCCCTCAAGACATGGCACGAATATGGGGCATGCCATCTTCGCAATGCCGAACCCCCCAGAAGCGCCCTTACGGTGGTTGATGGTGCAACATCCGTCATCCATTTCCGCTCGAGTAGGTTCTACAGCTGAGGCATACTGCCCGCCCCCATTATCATCCACCCAAAGTACCTCTGCCGACCCGCGTGAGTCTTCCTTGGAACATATGTTTCGAGAAAGCATCGTACCCTTTCATAACTCACTTTGTTGTCCGAGGTTAGCGAGCTGATGCAGTCATGGTCGCCTAGTTTTCTATTCGATAATTGGGATCTAAGCTCAAGTCCAATTCGAACGACTCGAAAACCTTGCGTTTCCAACCAACAATGACGCCACGAACGCGCTTGGGTTCGATTGCTCCAAAAGTCCAAGGACCCCACCGGAAGAATGCCCAGTGCAAGGATGCCGTCCGTTGTACGCGGGCGAGCTTCTTCTGTTGAGTCTCTGCATCATGTGACTCTTTCCCTGATCTTTTCTCCACAATCTCCAAGGCACATTTTGCTAGTTTAATGGCTTCGTCGTACCTTGTCGCTCCTGCGAGTGCCTCCACTCCACGGTTGATAGCCTCTATGGTATAGGGATGACTATTTCCAAGGGCAATTTGAGAGCTTTCTATGGGTGCTTTTTCGAATCCTAACTGAATTTGACGACCTATCCAACGGCTAACCCAATTACGGTGCAGTCGAAGGCGGGCTTGAAGATCAACACGCTTTTCAGCGATCAATAACGACACCTCGTGGGTTCCTCCTACGGCAGACACGGCAACCTGATACAAAGGATCAATCACCTGCCAGGATTCCGTGTATTGGCCTTGGTTGTAATAGACCTGCCCAAGATTATACTGTGCTTTGATACATTGGAGATTTTGGGTGCCAAGAAGCTTGCACATTCGTGGTAAAATCAGTTTGTACAAGCCCTCTGCTTCCTTGTAATTGTGCACTGCGTCTTCTGTTGCGGCAAGAAGAATGTAGTTCGACACATGGTTCAAAAATTCTCCATCGCTTTCTTTCCCTATGATATTCGCACGGTTTACCGGATTCTGTAACTTCGGATACAACATAAATAGGAATTTCCGCGATGCAGTTTCCTCGTCGTTCATTAGATGTGCTTTCGCAAGGATGGCAAGCAAATTTTTAATCCTGGGATGATCTGAGGGGAGTGCTGATTTGCACTCTTCATACATGTCCTGCATTAGGTGAAGCGCTTCGTTTCTCATCCCCAGATTGGCTAGCTTTTCGAAGAGCATGGTTCCCCTCTGGTTAACGATGAAATGTCCGGGACCCAATGCTTCATTCCAATCTTCCAATTCTTGTCGCTCAACCGCGAGTATTTCCCGGGTTTGTTTCTGATCTCTGTAGTATTGCATGTCATTTGTGAATTGAATGTGGCCGACTGACATCAGTTGCGTCAACTTTGTCCACCATAGATAATCGCTATGGGGAGCAGTCTTGATTCGTGCGATGTGGCTGTCGAATTCGGAATTGAGGGAGGTTCTAGACAGCCAAACCCTAGCTAAGGTCTCATTTCTCTTTGTTCCAAAGCCGAGCCAGAAGCATTTCGCAATTTCCAAGCTCAATGAGTCTGTTAAGCGTGCCTGCTGTGGATCGAGCGATGTTTCCTCATGTCGTATGGTTAAACTGGTAAAAATCATCACTCGGACCCTGTAGTCAACCTCGAAGAGTTGTAACATGCCTCGAGAGACCTACATAAGCCAAATTAGTCGGAATCTTTGAGCGAATCATGAGACTTACATCAAACCATTGAAGATGATCTGGTAGATCTTGAAGTGTTGCATAATCAATACCGAGGTCTGATCTCGGTGGTTTGTCGACAATAACGAATTGGTCTAATTTGTCATGTTTTCTACAAATTTCGAAACAATCTCTCAGTATTTGTAGCGAAGGTGCGACTGATGTCGAGCGAGCATTAGGATTAGCAGCTAAAGTGAGATCAAATAACTTCCTCAGATGAACATTATATCCGTGGTATAAGTTCGCACCACGGTCCAACTTCTCCGTCGTAGCATTTAGCATGGTGCTACTGTCCAGTGATCCAAAGTCCTTAGCGAAGTTACAATCTGGATGGCTACTGTGATTGTAGAAGAGCAACCACATACAGCAGACAGCAAATGAGTATGTCATGGCTCTTCTCGCTTCGAGAAACGTAAACCCACGGTGGTGATACTCATTGGGAGGGATGGACCATGGTCGCGACTCGGGAAGATACACGAGTTGGACAGGACGTTCAGTTGGTACTGAAGTTGAGTGGCCAAAATCGGCAAGCTGTATGGTCACAGCGGCTTTCATGTTGTTCTCCTTGAATACCAGGATGTTCTTCGGCTTGATATCGCCGTGAATAATCCCTACTTCTCATTACTAAACATTACCTTGGATGACGTGAAACTTACTATATTCTTCAAGATCTAAGAGAGCGATTGCTAATTGTGTACAGAGGCTGATTCGCTGAAAATTGGTGAGGCTTCGGCCTTCTTCGGTCTGCATGAATGACCAAAGGTTGGATTTAGTAGCCTTTTCAAAGACTAGTACAGGCTTGATGAGCCAATTTTCCCCCTCTTTACTTCCATCAACATCCCAGCATACGCCTTGTAATGTGGTCATGAAGGGATGAAGGCGAATAGTGCGCGCGCTTACAAAAGATAGCTCATGGAGGAAGGCCGCAGCTGAGCCTACCTCCTTGAAAGCGAGAGCTAAATCGTCATTGATGAAGCACTGGTTCACGACCGCCGTTAGCCCAGCACCAACATTTCCAAGGGCTGGCTGATGTATAATGGGGAGGAAATCGACGTTACGTGACTGCGCTAAGGCGAGGATGTGATATAGTGTTGAGTTGGCCGTTTCATAGAACGCTGGAATTTGATGTTGGACTGATGCTGCTGATGCTACTGAGAAAGCTGTATCCCGTATAAAGAAAGAAGTATCGTTTGTGAGATCTTGATAATCCTCCATGGCAACGTTAGCACCACTATTTGGTGGATTGGTAGTTGGCTATGTTGCATGGATGACTTCTGAGCTACTTCGCACGCCAGTTGCAGCAGAACTTGAATTACGTAACAAACTGCTCCCTATCTAATTATCGTGTGCAAAAATCGGTGGATTTTCTTGGCGACACTTACCCTTTGCGTCGCGCATTGGCCTCATACGTTAAATTTAACCGCTTAAACTGCGATACGATATCGTTCTAATGAGGGGCTAGCTCTGCCGGTTTTTAGGTCTATCCTCCTCTTTAAGAGGCTGGTTCTGCCACTTTGGTGGCGAAAATTAACTACAATATCTAAATTAGGGGTAAGTAGTCAATATGGCGAGCTTGGGTAGTTTGACCCACATTCCACGCCACCTCCCTACAATGCAGTGTAATTTACCAAGAAATCCACTTTTGGTAAGTTATAATAAGATGGACTGGTGGCGACGGCATGGTAAGCTACTGGTATTTGATTTCATAAGGAATATATGTGCTCTGATTCGTGTATTATAAGCACCAAATATAGCCAGAGAACCACTCCCAAGTCGCCACATTGACTACTTGCCCATACAACGTTGTACAAGAGTGAAATAGCATCCTCTACAGAGGGGCGAATACCCTTAATTAGGACTGCGTCTTACCGCAGTGTATATCTCTACAACGCCTGAAGATCATGCAAAAGTTCTCAAAGATATTAAATCGCTATACAGAACTATATTACCCTAAGAGATATGAGGTCTTGTAGAAGCGTGGCTGCAATGTTGATTTATAGTGACGCACAACGGAGAGTGTGAGGTGTCGCGAAGGAATTCCACTGATTTTGCAAATGATATACTTTACAAGCGAGCCGTCCATCCCGCAAACTTTCTGCAACCCGCAAAACCTTGAACCATCATGCCCCAACCACTCAAATCCAACCAACGTGCACTGAGGTAAATGCACGCCTTACTATGTTAGTTATTAATAACGGCTAGTGTGGTGGCTTCTCTCCGTAGAGGTGATCAACCAATCGCGACGTATTTACTAACTGGAAATAGCCGGTACAAAGTCCGGGCTCATATCTGTAACGGTCCTATGACGTTGTTGGTAGATGTGCATAGAGGAACTGCGTGTACGCTACGAAGGAGGGTATGACTGCGGTACATAAGTGAGAGGTAGGATGAGAAAGGAATTACAGTAGTCAAAGTAGGTGGGGATTTACTAGGGTTAGGTATAGTCTAGTCACAGGCTATACCATGTGAAGAGTCCCTCCTTAGCTAGTAATCAACCTAGTCCTCATGCTCCAACTCGAGTACTCTGCTCTACAGTGTATCTAAATGTGGATTGTGGTACTCGCGCAATTATAAATCCCACCTAACTACAGCTCTGCGTTGGCTTGAAAATATATTAGATATGTTTACATTGTAGTAGAACAATCTAAAGATACGTTTTTATCACCTCATCACGGTCCTGTCTTCTTAACATGTGCCACACATTACCGATGCATGCGATCAGTCAGCTTTAGGGTTAAAATGTGCATGAAAACGTTAGTCACCAAGAGCGGCCTAAAGGCTTGTGTGGGAATGGCTAATTGGCCGAGTGCAGTTTTTGCAAGAAACCATAGAATTGTCCACTATTATTTTATCAGAGTGTAAGTTAGTCTTGGTGCGTTCTTTACAAAATACCATCAAGGTCTGCGACCACTCTTCAGGCCTAGTTTTGAAAGCCAACGCTCGAAATGTCTGCTTTGCACCACCAGCATGATCAAGAAGGTCGCGAGGACGAGCGGAACCGTGATAGCAAAATACAGCACTATTAGAGACGTAGAATTCGATGTCCTCTCTGCAACCATTTCAGAGCTAAACAGGGACTACGGTGCAGCGTCAGCATAGCGTAAATTAAAGAGTCGTTAACTTACGGCAACAAGCGTAGCTGGGAGAAAAAGAGTTGCGATTTCTGTGAGAATCTTCGTATTTGTTGTATCTCGGTGCCCTTGCTTTGCTGTTTGTAGTAGGTCCGCTGTTTGCTGATGCGTGCGGTCTGAGATAGTACGGTGCGAGTCAATATTGGCTTGGACGCATGCGAGAGAGTGGATTACGGCTTTGTTCGCGCGCGTCGTTACAATCGAGTCGAGCTATATAATAATTTGTCTCAGCTTCAGGTTGCCACGTTTTCCGGGTGAGTTCACGTACTAAAGTGCTATATGCATCTGCTTTACGCGACAGTCGACAGAAAATTTCTTGGAAATGACAAATCTCGGTCTTTAGAAGACTTGATGTGTTCTGGGCGTCACAATCGAATTCTTCACCGATGAGAATGGCATGATGCCGGTCCCAAGATTGTAAAATGCTGAGCTGTCCATTTACAGCCGCCGTCACGATTGCTAAAGTACCCTTTAGCTTCGTCAGTGTTTGGATATCCGAGAAGAGCACTTGGTGATCATGAGGAACATTCGTATCTACATGCGATGAGATCGCCTTCTCTTCCTAAAATACACCTTAGAGCTATGTTGCGCGTTTGAAGTAATGCACATTACTCACATATCTTCTCAATAGCAATTCCACGTGCTGAATATACGCATGCCAGTTTCTAGCTCCAGCGAATAAGAATACAAAGTGAAGATGCAAAGCAGCATCTTTACAAGCGACGCTGCTTTGGTCTTCATTCTCAAGGTATGAGGTAAGGCAACGACGGATGTAAGGTGAGGGTTGAAGGAGGATCCAGATGGAACGTTCTTCGAAAAGGTTAAGTCGTTGATATACGCCGGTCTGGCGCAGTGACCAAGGGTGTCCTTTTTGACGCCCGTTGAGCTCCATATAATGGAGAATGTAGCAGAACTCTAATGGCACCTCAGTTCGCTGTTTGATGAAAATGTGGCGTGGAATGACATTACCAAAACAGCTTGCATTGCTGATTCTGCCGTTCTTCCTGGGAATGCGTGAGTGGACGGTATGTCGCGCTCGCTGGCCATCTTCAACCTTTCTCCCAAATGCCCGTACTGTATCCACGAATGGTGTGAAAACACGTATATCGGAGGCAACAGCGCGAAATGCGTTCTCGGTGATTGAGAGCTGACTCCAGGTGAACCGTTGGGACATGATGCTACGCGCGTTCAACAATCTTGTGGTGCGTGAATGAGATCAGGGATACTCACAGGAACAAGGACGAGTAGTGTATAGGCAGTTTCTTTGTCATTAGCTTTGCGGAACTTGACACCGTGTATCGAACGTACAGTGCGGAAAGGTGCATGCTCTATACTATCGCTAGAAACACTGCTCTCTTTCATGGATCCATCACCTGAGTTGAATCGGACAGTCATTCATCACTTCAATGGGCACGGTGGACACACTTACCTGAAAGTGAGTTTAACCAGAGGATATCAAGACCACCACCAGTCTTTACGAACAGTGTCTCAGACTCTTTCGACAACGCTTCACTACACTGTTGTCGATCGAACCCATCAGGTGCATAACAGCTGACTTCGAGCGGGTATGCCTTCCGTGGCCCATGGACGTCTCGACAAGATACAACCATGGCACATTTAAGACGTGTTGAAAGTGTGAATTAAGTAGATATTGAGTTGAGTGATTGTATGAAGCTAAGGAAAAGTATCCTATGTATCATTGTGCGTTGTCACGGAGCCAGTGGCACGCAATGCCAGGCTATCAGGCCGATGAGACGTGAGGGCAAGAAATCTTGTGAGGCATAGAGATGAGATGATGCACAAGGCTGAGTAGTCTTCCCAAGGGCATGGTGTATAGTTGGCTGTCACACACAACAAGGCGGGGTACTTGCATGTTCCGGTGAGGCGCACTTGCATATGTGTCAGACCATAGGCTAATTGAACAACACCCCAGCACTACGCTATCATCTGCATATAAGCCAGCTCTTCCTCTTGCCTGATTCCCATCCAGACCGGTATTTCGACACTAGCGCACCATGTACTTGCAGACTATTTCAAATCGATACATTAAGTTGCAGGATCTCCGTGCTTTCTTGGTACATAAATTCAACGCTAGAAACTTTAGAATTGTGGTTAGTTAGATGTTGCACTACAGATATGTGAACCTCAGATATCCTAACATACAACGTAGGAGGAGATAGACTGTTACGAGATAACCGTCCCTGAAAGATTGACCGAGGTATATGGTCACTGTAAACGCCTTGGTAGTAAATCGCTGAGATGAGATAGGACGAGATTGAGTCTTTACAGACCGACTAAAATGAACGGTCTCATAGAAGACATTGAGAGCTTACGGTTCGCGAACAAGAATTATGAAGGCCGCTTCTTTGTTCCAGAAACTATGCTTTCCAGTTTGATGTCCGACACGGTTATTCGCGCTTGTCTTGAAGAGCTTAGTCTGCCATCATATCAGTACGAAGAGCTTGTCACAAACATCGTCAAGGGTGCCAGACGTTGCTTTGCAATCCTTCTGCTGATGAATTGCGGTGGCTCGATAGTGCGCTTCTTTAGTGACGATTCGCTTCAACGGTCACGACCTGATGATCGTCTGCCGTTCGATCCCCACCCGTTGGCCAGAATTTTCGGGGTACAGCCAGGTGACCTCAAGGTGCGCCGGTTCATCGAAAAGCAGTGGGATTTTGCTATTCCAGTCTTCTCTCAACAGCTCTTGACTCGTGAGCTTGAGCAAAGGATAATTCTTCCGTACATCGTGGAAGAGCCCCTTGGCGAAGGAGCTTTCGGGACGGCGTACCGTACAATGATACACCCCCAAAGCCATGACTTACCGTTGAAATCAAATAGGGTAAGTTTACAGTTGCTAGACTAACTGCTGATATAATGGCTGAATGATATGTCAGTTCGTGCGAAAAGAGATTAAGACATCTCCAAAACAAGCAAACCGGATTTTTGCACAAGAGCTTCGAAACCTCTCTCTGTTATCACATTTGAAACACCCAAACCTTGTAGAGCTCTTCTGCTCCTATCAGTATCGTGGTGCCTATAATTTCATCTTCGCCGAAGCAGATGGTGGTACGCTTGCCCAAATGCTCAGCGGTGAGATTGAAGTGCCCCATTTCTTCAGTTCTATCGACTCAGTCTGGATAGCTTTAGCAGATTTATCATCTGCTATTGATACCATGCACAACTTCTCTGTGAATGTTTTGGACCTGAAAATGACCGGGTGCCATCATGATTTAGCCCCACGTAACATCTTCATCCGGGAGGGAACTTTTATTCTCGGAGATTTCGGTCTTTCTACCTTCAAGAGTCCAGAAGAGAACTCTCTGACAGTCTTCAAAGAAGTCAGGTCCGACTATGCCGCACCAGAATGCCAACGCTTCCAGCGCGACGATCCTGAAACTGGAGAGGTGACTAGAGCTAGCGATATCTGGTCGTTCGGCTGCATCCTTGCGGAAATAGTAACATTTGTGATGCGAGGATCCGATGGTGTTAAATCGTTTCGACAAACCCGGCGCTACGACGTGACCAGTGAGATCTCGTGGTACAGATTTCACCACGGGCCGGCTCAAGCGAGTCCTGAAGTCCTTGACTGGCTGACCGCGCTTCGCCAGAGTAGTATGACCCCGATTGAATCAACAATAACGCTGATCGAGGAAATGCTATCGCTAGAAGCCGTGCGACGTCCGAAATCCGCAGAAGTCTTGCACAGGCTGCGGTGCACAGCCATCCTGGAGATGTGTCGAAATACGTCTAAATATTGGTCATTAATGGGCGACCTTATCGGTGTGGCTGATTTGAGGCTCGGAAAGATGAATTTTGAAGGCTGGAGTATTGCTTTCAGCACTCTGTGCAAGGACAGTTGTTTACCTCAGCAAGATTATCTTGCTAAACAAACGGCCTTCGACTTCCATCTTTGCGAGACCACGCTCCGCGACACGTGCAATATCCTACAGCGTCTCGAACACGAAAACGATGACAACAGACGACGGACCGCAAAAACACTTCAGTGGAACTACATTCAGTTGCTCAATGCCCTTCCTGCTCATTATCGTATCTTATCCAAGACTCATCTCGAACAATTGATGCTACAGAACCTAGAAGTTGACGTCTCCAACCTTGACATGGCGTTCTCCAGTAGGGTATCAAGTAATGATCTGGATATACTCGTCGCTGTGAAGCTCTTGATGCAAAAGGAAGAGAAGGGACTTCTGGGCGAACAGAATGATCTCTTTCTCAAGGATATAGATGTGAAAGTGCTCGAAAGCCTTGAACAACATAGCTTGGCACTTCTCGAACGAACCGGCAGAAGAGTGCTGGTAGAGTGGGTGCAGTACACCTTTGCCTGGACCGATGATATAATAGGAAAACAGTTCCGTGAACGCGTGGCATCGGTAGCGGCCTTGCTACATAACGACGACAAAGTTAGGATACCAAAAACTTTACGATGCCAAGGATATTTCCATTCTCCCTCTAGGAGAGCATTTGGCTTGGTCTGTGAGCTACCAAGCCCATCGCAGGGAGAGGATCGTGCTATGACGTTATTTCAAATTCTCCACGGTGGTATGTCGTATCGTCCGACCCTAGAAGGTCGCGCGCGACTCGGATGTTCGATAACCCAAGCGATCTACCAATTCCACTCGGTGGGTTGGCTTCATCGAAACTTGAATCCAACGAACATTGTTTTTTTCCCGGGAAAGGACACGTCGAAAAGCGAATGGGTGCAAGCACCATATTTGCTCGGATTTGTGAACAGTCGGCAGAATGAGAAAGATGCCGTCACACTTGGTCCTATTGACTGCCTGAACTATCACGACCCAGAGTACCTGCAAAACAAGGAGAGGTTTCGAGAAGAGTACGATTACTACAGTCTGGGCATGTTGTTATTGGAAATCGGCCATTGGGCGCCGCTAACGAAGATCACAGCGGGTGAACGGTTCCATGGTTTAAAGCCTGAGTCATTTAGAGATGAGATATTGAGATCAAGGCTTTCTCAAGTTGGACTCACTATGGGATCACGATATATGCGCGTGGTGCAGCGATGCCTGAGTGGCAATTTCAGGATTGAACACCTTGTAGGCCACATTGAACGCGGAATTGCAATGCGCGAGTTGTTCAAGCGTGAAGTTGTCGACTGTTTGTATGCACTTGTCAGTGCTCTTGAATAGATTTGCGATCAGGGTGGAGAGGACGGTGTAAGCGTGGGTGGACCAACGCGCATGTTTCGCTTCGATACTAGACAGCCAAGGCTAAGAAGCCAGATCTATCCTTAGCCCCTAATCTTCTTCCCTGTAAATGTGTACACAGCCGCACTCCATTTGCTAGTGAGTTTAACCTTCATGTTCACCCCAGATTTCGATAGCAAGCTATAGTCTAGAACTAACGATTAGTAGCTCGTTGGATTGTGCAAGGATGAGCTCTACAACTTTGCAATAGATTTCGTGTCCAAATCGTGAATATGTGACCACAAATAGGTCTGGGAAAACCCAAGGGGACGCTGATGGGCAACATGCGGGTAACAAAAAGGCCACAACACTGGTGGTACTGCAATTACACCAAAACGCCAGCAAATTGTAAGGATACTAAAACTCCCTTTCCTTTTCAATCGTGTGCAGCTACAACAGCACGTCTTTAAATCAACACGCAGATAGTATAACATCTCTGATATTTCTCTACAAATCTATATGATATGGATCTATTTAAGAGTTGTAGCGGTTGAGATGTATCTTTGTAAAAGGGGCAACTTTGACAGTGCGGGAATCTTTGGCACCTGCGTGGCTAACCCATAACGTACACGGCCCTCCTGTGAATGAATGAGTAGCGCGAGCCGCCACATAGGTAAAATTTGTATGGATGGAGCATGGACGGCACTACCCGTTCATTCATGAGAGGGCTGTATGCTCCACAAGCGAGGCATCCACCTTTCTGCCATCTTGTATCCAATTGACCCTACAACGCTAAAAGATGTACGCTATCTACAATTTTCAAATCAATCTGCAGTATTTTCTACATCCTTATGACACGTACAAACATTGCGTTGTGTCTCGCTACAGCGTCTACAGCGCCTGTGCTGATGTGCGCTCCGCGCTCCTGTCTTCTCTATCTGCGTTGCTCTTTAAGTCTGGTTCATTTTGTTGAAAACCTTCTTTTGACAGTCAAATCTGTCAACTAGTGAACTGGAAAGGTCTTCCATTTATCTTTACGGCAATAGACCTTCATATGGAATATTTTATCGTTGCTCTTAAAAAGAAAAATTTAGGACGTGATCAAGAAGAGACGCTCCTTTACAAGTAGTTAGTGTTCCCTAAGGGCGCTATATTAGCTAAGTTAGTGTAAGCCAATGCTAAAGTAACACGTGTTAAAATTAGCAGGTAAATGTATTTCTCGTAAAGAATCCAAAAAAAGACAAATATATCTCTTTATAAAAATAATTTGCAGTATTGTTGCAGAAGCAAAGCGTGCTTATTTTTTAGTAACTAATTTCCGTTAGCTATACCAGGTAGAAGGTAAAAGTAAAAGAAGTTTGCTTACTAAAGTGCTTACTTTACTGCTATTGTTACAGGCAAAAGCAGCTAAGAAGAGAAGGCATATTATAAACTAATAACTGAGCAAATTTATGCACATAAAAAATGTTGAATCCTACCTTAAAGCTCTCACTGCTTTCTCCGCCACTTACAGTCCAACTAACTAGGTCGCTGCCCATCATGGACAACCTTGCTGAGGAGCTAATCGACAAGATCGTCAAGCTGAGCGACACCGAAGACTTCCTATTGGGTAGACCACTTTGTGCATGAGATCCCAAAACGCGTTATGGATATATTCTAAAGTAGGGGACGTTCGAGAGAGGCAAGATCTATCATATCCGTGGGAAAAGTTGCTCGGGAGACTTTTCCCGCTATTTTAGCATTTGATTTGACCTGATTCCAGGCCGGCTAGGGCACGTGTTCATACCATGCTTTTATGATTTTTGGGTCTGCTGGCTGCCTTTGTTCAACCTTAAGCAATACATGTAGAGCTGAGCTTGATCGACCGTACCACTACAAGTGTCTTCTCTCTCCTTAAGTGTAGTAATTCCTTTCCGTTGGGGTACTCTGAAGCGTCCCCGTGCTCCTCGCCTTCTGTTGATTCATCTCCTGTGAACTCTCTCGCATGCAGCATCATAAGAATTTTTTTCTTGTCCTTCGTGGGTTTGAAGCTCGTTGGGAGCTGTCGTTGGAACTGTGGTTTGGATAAGCTGTCAACCATACTTAAGATGAAGATCCTGCGTAGACAACTGTACATGCAGTTGCCTAGATTGTTCATCTCTACAAATCCAGCTGTTCAATGCACTCCTTCTTTTGTTAACTTTCATCACCATGCCATCAGTTTCACCCGCGCGAGCCCCACAGGAACTTCGAGATAACCTCCTAGAGGCTCGAACTTACGATGATGCCGATCTTTGGCACTGGCGCGTCTTGAATGTTGTCTGTCGTCGGCGCCAAGACAGTGAAAGAAATAGAAACCTTGTCGTTATCAGTGTCTTGTAATTGCATTGATAAAAGAGGCGTGAGGGACACTAACATGTAGATTAAAGTCCAGAAATGCAGGACTAGCGGTAGAAAAACCGGTGTGGAACGAAAGTTAGTATATAACAAAGTGTGATCATCAGCCCATCACGTAACACCACACCAAAAAATCACGCACCACAGGGCCAAATCATGCCACGAAAAATTATATATTCCCGCCATCCAGCGAGGCGGTTAGCCAAGAGATTCCTTTTTACGGCAGCCATACGGCACCTATGCACGCACTCCAGATTTGCACAAAAAAAACAAGCGTTGCCACTAAGCCGATCATAGAAATAGCGTCGTATAAGAAAAGCAACCACCCTGGGTATAATGTGCGTCCAACCGCTAAAAGGCGTGGATCAGAAACCACCCCCACGATCCCATGCCTTCGCACCCCTGCGGTTCATCAAACAAAACGCGCTGTATTTTACACCCCGGAAAAATAATCATACCAACAGCGGAGAGCAGTTCTCGCTTGCGCAACATCAGTCTAAGTGTGAGAAATGCGATCCACAAAACAGCGACGAAGGAAGAAGAGGAGAGCGCTCCATTAACGTAAAACGTCGCCACCAATCTCTCCCAAATATCAAATCCAACGCCGAAGCGCTATGCCACAGACATCCTCCTCATATATCATCCATATCGTTCTTTACATGCTGCCTGCACCCGGGACGAGCATCTCAACGCACTTAGTCAAGAGATTGCTCGCCTCGTGCAACAGCTCCCACCTCGTTTTCTTAAACATATCTCGCATCAGTATCAACATCCCCAAACACGCATTCCGATCTGGCATCTTCGCTAGATCCTCAGGGCTCCTCACACCGCCGACTCTGCGCAGGAAGCCAGTCATGTCTTTAACCTTGTCTTTATACTCGGGGAGCTTGTAAGTTTGCTTGACAGGTCCATCGAGCGCATATCCATACGACCATACGATAAGAGTAGCGAAGTATAAAACCCATGGCCGGTTTAAAAGGAAGTCATCGCGGGCGGAGTAGCTCAGGTTTATGGCAGGTGGGCCACTGGTTCCGGGAGCTACCGGGTGTTCTTCTGGTAGCATAACGTTTGATAGGAAACGAAGAGCGTAGAATGTAGCATCCCGTGCTCGTGCAGTTGGTGCCCACGTTTCCTTCATTCGCCGCTGAGCCCCGTTGTAGTCTTGCGGCGTAATTGAGCGGCCAAGTAGTCTCGTGGCGCCAGCATAGATCTGGCAGTCAACTATATCTACGTGCATGGCCATATGGGCCATGTGGTGGAGGACTGTTCGCGATTCGAAAACGTTGTCATCGTCCATGCCGTTGGAATATGAGTAGGCATTTGGGGCGGTCAGATCATTCGGCCGTGCAAGCGAGCTATCGAAGTCCTGCTTCCAGAAGTCGAAAGCACGCGTTAGAGAGCCGCGCCATTTGTCGCGTCCACCGAGTGCTTGCGATACACCAAGTGAACTGACTTGGAGGTCTCGTTGGTTCATGTGCCAAGACACGCTAAGAAGTCCCGCCATGAGAATTGTCCGCCCGAAGGAGTTTGTCCGCACCGTTTGCCCGTTCAGAGTCTTCTTCAGACCATCTAGAAATGTAGTCTGCTTGATGCCGTTGGAGTGTAAGCTTGCCTCTACCCTTCCAACCTCCGAACTGCTTGTGGCTGACCACAGAGCTTCATCGCATGGCAAAGGTAGTCGCATTTCATGAGCAACCATTACTGCGCTGTGGCCAAACATAGTAGCGTGTATGCTGTCCATAACGAATGCTGCGAATGCAGCTCTTCTGGTTGCCTCATTCGTGATCCAGTGATTCCACCACTCATCAGGTGAATTTACGCCACCAGGGCCGTTGCTCTTTCCGTCCTTGACGCTTGGGGGCGAATCCATGGCTGATCTTCCAATTAGCGAGCTGCCTCGTCTCATCAGTGTTAACGTTGTAGCGTGGTGAATGTGTGCTCGCTCGTGCAGCGGACGTGTCGAGTACATCTTCTCGAACACTTCAAGAAGCAGCAGCGCTTGGAAGATCCACAGTTTCGCCGGCGGACGGAAGTCTGCGTCCATGAAAATCTCCCAGCGAAGATGCCAAGCCAGAAAATTCGACAGCTGAGAGCAAGCCTGTGTAGTTTCGTGGCCGTAGCTCTTCTCCAAACAAGAAGCCCCAAGACACATAATGGACAGTAGGAGAAGCTCTGGGCAAGACGTAGCGTTGAACGTAGGCTTGTGCAGGATTGGAAGTTGAGGATGGAAGTGCACCCAATATGAGCTGATATACGTCTGCATCATATGCAAGCTCAAAACGTGTTCGTTATCATCCTTGTTGCCTTCGAGAATATCCTCTTTCTGCTTTTTCACCGGTAGATGATCTGTCTCATTGAATCGACCGACGATCAAGTCAAGCAACTCTTGACGCTTCTCTTCCGACAGTACAGATTCGGGGAGGGTGGTATCTAGGATACTGTTTACTGCCATGGGATGTGCGGGAGGCGCTGGGTTGTTGAAGTACCCTGCCACGTTAGGATCGTAGTTGAAGTAGGGTGCTTGCAAGCCGATCTGTGAGGATGCACCGCCTAACTGGGGGACATTGCCAGGCCCAGCAGCAGGGTAGCCCATTGGTGAAGCCCCCGCCGCTCCTCCGAAATTGGAGTCGTTGAACAGCCACGCAGCGAAGTCATCTGCCATAGCGAAGGGAGACCTACTATAGCCTTCGCCTCCGAACATCGGAATGGCATATGCTGGTTGAGCCTCCATCATAGCCTCTGAAACGCCGTTCATCCTGGTGTCTAGTTGAGAGGAAGTAGACTCTACACCAGTCATTGGGGTCTGACCAGTAGAGCCATTGTAATACTGGCTTTGATTCTCTTGGTCCCTTGACACGGGAGTGGTTGATGGCTGGGGATACTCTGGCGGCGGCAAGCTCGTGAAGGGAGGAAAGTTTGTTGGCGCTTGGTATCCAGTGCCAGCGCTATTTGCGTAGGCCGTCGAAGTCGCCGACGGTGGATATGACTGCTGGGACGGGGTAGCTGCGGAATTGTAGGGCGAGCTCGAGCCGTAAGATGCTGACATGTTTGAAGTCTGAGCCCGCAATTCGGGTCTTGTAAAATTACTGTTGTTCATATGTGGGGAGTTGTGGAGCGCCGGCCGTGTGGTCCCAAAGCTGCTAAATGTTGCAGAGCGTGGTGGGGGTGCAAAGTTTCCAGAGCCCTGGGACTGCAAGTCGTAAGAAGGCTTAGCATCAGTACTACCTTGATATGATTCGTTGCTTCCAGTTCTGTTTAGTGTGTCCGGTCGGCCGATGTTGGATACAGGCGATTGTAGATGTGGTGGCGACATCTGCGTTCCTGTGGCAGGCGAATTTGTGACTGCAGACGCAGGGTACTGTAGCGAAGATGGACCTTGCTGTATCTGGGGCGCGTTAGCATTGCTGGGTAGTGTGGCGCATGGGGTTATCGCTACCGTGGGGGAGTGCTTCATATTGCCAAGCTTGTTCGCCGATCCGTTCTTCGGTGCCATCGCAGCCGTGACAATGGGATTGAGGTTGTGCATGAAGGTATCTTTTCGCAGCAGCTGCGAGCCCCGTGCCGTGTGCCTCTCCTTATGTCGCGCGCATAGGTCCTGTCTGACAAAGGATCGGTGGCATTCGGG
Source organism: Herpotrichia juniperi (assembly GCA_014905255.1). Classification (NCBI taxonomy): domain Eukaryota; kingdom Fungi; phylum Ascomycota; class Dothideomycetes; order Pleosporales; family Melanommataceae; genus Herpotrichia; species Herpotrichia juniperi. The sequence goes on from BLYF01000093.1 coordinate 108,794, forward strand.
GAAATCGCAGTGGTAGATTTGCTTTGGATTGTCTGTGGGCGTTAGCAATTGAGACGCTGAGAATTCTGGCATGTCGCGAAAGCGTGTCCTGGCAGATACGTTGGTGTTTTTGCAGGCTGGCCTATACCTCTTGCCCACTCGCTAGAATTCAACCATATGTTTTTTGCTCGCCACCACCTTCCTCCATAAACTGCGAAACATGGTCTTGGAAGAGGAAAGCTTAGGACTCACGATTCAGCTGGTGTCTGTACAGATGTTCGGCCCTCGAGTAGCTCTTCCCACAACCCTCGTGTGGACACTCGAACTTCTTGTCGAGCCCTTTCCTGCTCCTTCTGCGCTTCCTCGAGGAGCCTGTTGCTTCGCTGCCATCTTCATTATCTCCTTCTGCCTCGTCGCGATCTCGTCGACGTCCTCTGCTCTCACTGTCGGGGGACGCGGGGGTGGGCGGCTCGACTGCGCCGTTCGAGGTCTCCATCTTCTGGGGAAACTGTGTCTGTATCTTGCTGCCAAAGTCGGACGCGTGCCCTGCATGCATGGACAGTATTTGCGCCGTCATCGCCGGCTAGAGTCAACTATGGTAGGACAGGCTGGCGATTCTAGCCAAAGTTAGAGGTGATGCAGGCAGGCTTGCGTTGCCCTGGTGTATCCTCCACAATAGGGTTCCCAAAGGTCCCGCTGGTATGGTGCAGTATGGTGTTGATGGGGCAGGTGTCGACTGTGCGCGTGTCGTGTCTGGGGAAAACGAGGGCTGTGTCGCCTGGGTGGCGGGGGCTCGCGTGCGGTGCGGTTACTGCCGCAGGTGAGGGTTGGAGTTAGTCAAGGTGAAGCCGGAGGTCGGCGTTCATGCTCAGGCGACGGTTGGCGAAGCGGCTCGGGCTGGGTGGCACGACAGCGCAGAGACACGGAGAGACAGGTGCGTGGGCTCTAGATGTTTGAGGTCACGGGACGGCGTATGGTGGGTGCTTTTGGGCTTTTGGGTGTTTTGATTCTTGGCGGTTTGAGGGAAGGGGTGTCGTCGGCAGCGTCCGTGGGTTGAGGATGCAGCAGTGAGTATGTGAGTATGTGAGTGAGTATTGCAAGTACTGTGGTAGTAGAGCGGTAGCTTGTGGGTCTGGTTTGGGAGGTCTGGGTCTGGGAGGTTTGGCAGGCAGTGGAGGGGTGCTGGCCTGCGTTAATGGCTCGGACGGCTCCGCTTGCCAAAATGACCTGCAGCAACTTAAAAGACAAGGGCGCACTGTGAGTGGCTGCGGAGGGCGATGCGAGAGCTGGCCGTCCGCTGGGGCTTGAGGATGGACAGGCGTGGGGAGGAGGAACTCTGGCGGAGAAGGGATGGGGGATGTGGGATGGGGGTCACTACTTGGGGACGATGGCCGCAAGGTGTCTCTTGGGATGCAGAGGGAAGGATGAATGACCTGTCGCTCTGTGCCGGGAAGCAGCGTGAAGATCTCCGCCCGCCGTAGCCGCGATAAGAATAAGAGGGGCGGCGGCGCGCGAGCACCCGTCGGTGGGAAGATTCAAGCTTCGCCTGGTGTTTCTGCCTCAAGCCGGGCCAGGCGCTCTCCAAGTCTCGAGAAGAGGGGTAAGCAGTACACACAGCAAGTCACAAGTCACCGCCGTCTGCACATGTACCGGTATGCGCGGCATCCAGGGCGGAGCGTCACTGCGACAACGAAGCTCGAGAGCTACTTCTTGAGGGGCGCGGCACACAGGCCAGCGTTGACGCAGCACACACCAAGGCGCTCGTGCTGCACGAACATGCAGCCTCAAGAAAAGTGTGGAGAAGCGAGACCCAGCCCTGATGTGCGTGTGCGTGGGGGCTGGAGGCAGAGGGCGTGGGGGCATGCGTTGGGTGTCAAAACTTTTGGTAAAAAAAGACGACCTCGACTCAAAATCCAGGACCCGGAATGGCTGGAACTCGAATTCATATCCACCTCGGCCAACGGGAGGCCGAGCCCTACAAGGCTGCAGTTACGCTCACTAACGCCCACTGCTAACCCATGGCTGCCAACGCTTCGATATGGAAGTCGCGGTCGTCGACGACGCAGCCTCGAAATTGCATCCGGAAGCTGCAACCACACCAATCCCTCGCACCCATCTCAAATCCGTGCCTTTCCTCTCGCCCTCTGGCCAGCCAACACACACTAGCCACGCTAGAGTGTGATATCCCCTTCTCTAGCTGCCTCTCTCTCTCTCTGCCACCTCCTGCTTCCATCTCTTCTCTGCCCACTGCCCACATCGTCTCCGTATCGTTATCCCGCTCTCCAGCCCTTACCTCAACCTTCACTAATATCCATCGCCTCATCGCACGAGCCTCTCTCCCTCTCCGCCGCCCATTGGCTGCTCTCGCTCATGCCCCTCCAATGAGACCACTTTACCCCGGATCCACTCCAACTCCCAAGACCCGGTGCAGGGCGCCACAATAATGTGGCCTTGGCGGTCCTGTGAGACTTGAACGCGTGACGGGTGCCTGTCAGGTAGCCATGCGGGACATCGAGACATGCCAAGAGCACCTCAACCAATCTCCTCCCGCAGAGCCGTTGCATTGCTTTTTGCGAAGAAAAACACTTGAGGCGGGACGACGTAGGAGGGCTGCCAGAGCAAGCTTCTCCCTGTGCTTTCGATGACACGTTGGGGGATGTGCAAACAAACGGGTGTCATGCGATGTCACTCGGTAAGCATGTCTCAAAGATCTTCTCGTCAGCCTCTCGCATCTCGCCCGACGTTCAAGTCCCAACAACAGCGGGTTGATTCCCTCCCTTGCCGTCGAGATTCCGCCCCCCTCGATCGAATAGACGCGTCAACGCCCAGCGCCTTGTCCCATGCCCCAAGCAGAGAAAAAATCCCCTTCCGATGCGCAGCTCCAGCCTCATGCGCTTCCCGTCCGGATTTTCAATCTCCCTCACTTTGCTTTTCTGTCAAGTTTTGCCCCATCCATGCTTCACCCTGTAGTCTTCAGTCTTAAGCCCAAGTCCGTTTGAGGCCCACGATAGCGTGCAACTTATCCCTATTCAGGCAAACGCCTTCTTCCGCGGAAACAATGTTACAATCAATAACGCTCCATCGCTTGCTACCGCCAGCCATTGGCAACGGCTCGGAAGCACGAGTCCTTTCGAACTCGTTCCGACCTGCTATTCGCTCCAGCACAAGTATTTGCCGACGGACATAATTGATATTCCCAGATCTCCAATTTACGGCACGGTCATCACTCACTGGAAAGGCACCAAACAAGCGACGTTCCTCGACATCCAATCCACCCACATCCGGATCGGACAACTGCTAACTAGCTTTTACAATTCTATTGTCTGCAAAATAGCCCAACTGGAGATCTGCTCCTTCTTATGGACGTCCACTCTGCGAGCAAGCGACGTCCATGCACCCGCAATTGGAGATGTGGTCTTCGAACAAGCGGGGCCTGCAAATATCGAACAAGCTCACCGCATCCAAATTCCAATTCCAGATCGATCGGCCTCCAACGACGTTTCACAACCCGAGAGGGCAACGATGGTCGGGTCCCCTCATTTATGTTACGTGAAATCTCATCTGCGAATGCTCCAGCCGTCGTCGTATCTGGGGCCGTGCGAGATACCGCATGAAAGCTGTGGCTGAATTGTAGCAGGGAACTCGTTGGCCCATTTTACCTCCCGTTTCGCGTTCCTGGACGCCAGGACCCTGGGTGCGTATCAGTCCGATTACGGAAATATCTCTGCAGCTTCGACTTCCACCATTTTATAGACCTGAGGCTAGATTTCTTGTCCTGATCGCCGTTACGAAGATCCAAAGCACTGGGCCTGAATAACGACATAAATAAGGCTGCATTTGTGCTGTTCGAATCCGCGTTGCTGCTGTGCACATAGCAATTTCAGAAGATTTCAGTATCGAGTGTTTGGGCATCATTCTCGATTGTGACATTCATGCTGCTCGCGTTCGTGTTCCTGGGGTTGAAGGGGACCACGACTGCATCGGGATATCTGTGCATATCTGCAAACGCCTGAAACTCTCAACATGCATTCATACAAGATATGATATCTATACATCCCTACCAGCCAGGACCCAGATAACGCCCGCCTACTTGCTTCTTCAAGAATTAATTGTTTCGTCATCGACGATGATATTAAGCATTACCTGTCCCCTTAACGTTGCAAATGCGACATGCAAGGGAAGCAAATCCGCTACTCTGCCGATCCTGACTTGACCCCCTGCACTTTCGGTTCTTCCACCTTATCGGGATCGTCAGTAGCAGCTCCTTGTTCCCCCTTCTCCGGCTCCGCTGTGCTGGGCTTCTCCGCCTCTTCCGCTGATTTATCCTCCGCTAGATCTTCAGCCTCAACAGTGTCCTCCTCATCTTCATCTTCATCCTCATCGGCAAGTGTTTGCTTATCGAACGCTTCGGTCTCCTTCTCGTCGCCCTCAAGTTCTGCATCGACCGCCGCCACAATGCTTGCGCCCTGCGTATCAGGCGCATATTCCTTGGCGTGTGAATCCTTCTCCGCCGATGTGCTTGCTTTTGCGGCATCTGATTGCTCGCTTGTTGTATCTGGCTGCTCTAGCACTGTGAACCCCTCTTCCTCCTCCTCCTCCTCCTCTTCATCATCTTCCGGTTCGTCCGAATCTACGTCCGCAGAAGGTTCCTGAACGGCGGTTTCCACTCTTGTGAGAGGCTCCTCTTCTTCCTCGGTTTCCTCTACCACGGTAGAAACCGCGGTAGCTCCCACAGATGGTGAGTGCCGGTGTCGCACCGTCGTCCCGGCTGTGGAGAGGGAATGGTCTCCACTGTCTCCGATGACTGACGAGTTCCCCATATCCTCTGGTCCGGGTACGGATGGGGCGCGCTTGAGGATGAGAGGCGGTGCAGAGGATTCCTTAAGCTGGTCCTCGCCCTCTGCCTCTGGAGGAATAGTGTAGTTATCTTCCGGAATCAGACCGTACACATCGCACACTGTCTTGAATAGAATGTATAATCCTGTCCGTGTCTCGACTTTCCAGAACATATCTCTATGCTGAAACCATGCGTGTGCGAATATCCTGTATACCCGTCGGAATATGTTGGTGAGTTGGCGCATCTGCCCATGCTGTGTGTTCCCCTCGCCTAGCGCCAATCTCGATGGAAAATCCTTTAGCGATGTCAATGTGTTTGCTGCCCAGTCCAAAGTATGACAGCAGTAATCTATCGCGCAGCAGGATTTCGGAGGATTGTGTACAGCGCAGAGGTATTGCCACTCCGAAGCGCGCATCTCCGGGCAGGTTGTAGAGGAGCAGGGTGGGCTATCTGAGAAAAGTGCTGTTATGATCGAATTCACCTTTTGCGTGAGGAAGCGGCAGAGCTCATAAAGCCAGAGAGTGTTGTCGATATTCTCAGGTGGGTGTGCGAGCCGATGCGCCATATCTCGGTCTACAGCTAGGGTTGTATTTGTACCGATTGGGTGGGTGAGGAAGTTGTGCAGGGCTTTGAGGTGCTCTGTTAGTTGGAAGGCTGAGTCTATCTGCGCATTCCATTAGTATACGGCTCCGCTTCTTGCTTCGTGTTTTTCTGATCGTCGCATACCTCTGACAGATCCACGAGCGGAGGTCCTTCAGCCATATCTTCCGCCTTCGTGCCTGGGCGTATCCGCCGTGCCGCGCCATGATCTAAGTTGCTGAACAGCTTCTGTTGCTCATCGGTGGCCGGGAGTGGTGATTTGGGTCCCAGCTGGTCCTCTGCGATCGGAGGCGGGCTGGGAAGGCGTGGAGAGCTTGATGGTGAGAGAGGAGTGGCGGCCATTTTGTGGTAAACGAGTGTGAGGGTGTAGAGTGTCAGGTGAGTATGTCGGATGGTGCCGTGGTTTGTTGTCGTCCGCGCGTTGTTCGCTGGCAGGACTCGGAGTGAAGCTTAGGCGGAAAGAGCACGCGACGCTAGGCCGGAAACGCACTGACACCAGCCTTAACGACGATCGAAACATCCTACACCTACTGTACTTCCAAGAGCTTTGACATAATTCGGAAACAACTCAAAGGTGAGTTTTGGGGAAGTGGGCCGTGTCTTGATTATCTCAACCTGTTGTTCTTCTTGCGTTTGGATGGCGAACACCGGAATACGGCTTCGGAATTGAACCATGATTTTCTTGCATTACCCCATCATCTGTTCCTCCCTCGTTTCTGACATTTTGTTTCGTGGTTTGTCGTCCCTTCTCTTTCCTACAGGTATCCCCACTGTTGTATTTGCCTTTCAATAAGTCCCCGCGGTTCATTGTTCAGTTTGCGGATTATTTTAAATATTTGCCATCAACTTCGGAAGCATATGACTGTAGCTAGCCTATTTTTTCACCTATTGCCACTGAATTCTTCAGTTCTAATCTTTCCATAGTCCTTCTTTCTACTCTATTAGCCGATAGATAATTCTTCTCGTCTTCCAAAGTCTCAGCGGGTTCAGACTTTGCCCAACCCCATCGATCCAACATGGACGCAGAATCTTCAGACGACGAAATCCCTACCCTCATACCACCAGAAGAGAACGATGAGGTCCCAGACTTGGTTCCTGTTACAGACGATAAACCACTAACCAAAGTTCCCATCACAATAATAACGGGCTATCTCGGAGCCGGAAAGACCACATTGCTCAACTACATCCTGACCGAACAGCACGGCAAGAAGATAGCAGTGATACTGAACGAATTCGGCGACACCATCGACATAGAAAAACAACTCACGGTCTCAGACACCAACAGCACAGAAGCCAAAGCCGTCGATTTTGTACCCCTGGCAAATGGCTGTATATGCTGTTCGGTGAAGGATGTAGGTGTTGCCGCAATCGAGAACCTAATGGAATCACAAAATGGATTCGACTACATCTTGCTAGAAACCACCGGTCTCGCAGATCCAGGAAACATTGCGCCTCTCTTCTGGTTAGACGATGGGCTGGGAAGTTCCATCTTTCTGGATGGGATTGTGACACTTGTGGATGCGAAGAACGTGCTCAAGAGTCTAGATGAGGGGTACGGGGACGAGAAAAATGTGGACGAAGAGAAGAAGGAGCATGGGCATGATGAGCATGGGCCGCTGTTGACGACGGCGCATCTCCAGATCAGTCACGCAGACGTCATTTTGATCAATAAATCGGACCTCGTCTCAGAGGAGGAGTTGCGCGTAGTTACGGAACGTGTGAGATCTATCAACGGATTGGCGAAGATCAGGACTACAACCAAGAGCCAGGTACCAGAGCTGGAGGGGTTCATACTAGATCTACACGCGTACGACGAAGTCACGGACTCGGATCTAACATTCGCAAGCAAGGGACATAGTCATATTGATGCGGTAAGTCATATACAAGTAAACTCCCCACCACCAATTATCCCTAACAATCTATTAGACAATCTCAACATCAACTATCAACTTCCCCGCCCTCACGCCCGCCCAAGTTTCCAAATTCGATGAATTCCTCCGCACGATGTTGTGGGAAGATACACTACCCAACAATGCTACACACACCTCATTCGAGATCCACAGACTAAAAGGTCGGATTCCGGTCACGGACGGCAGAGTGCTGCTCGTCCAGGGAGTACGAAATGTGTATGATACAAACGAAATCAAGGCAAAGCCAAACGAGGTCAGCCAGGGTGAGGCAAAGTTAGTGCTTATCGGACGAGGTGTGGATCAGGCGGATTTTCGAGAGAGTCTTGTGGGATTGCTGGGGTCGAGTTAGAGAAACAGGTAGTTATGGCAACCGTCGTGACTGTTCCAAATGGCCTATGCTCAGGATCGACAAACTCGTCTTCATTTTCTCCAAACGAAACGCTGTCCTACTTTGATAGATCGCACTACTAGCTAGAATCCAGGTGTCCACGATCCATCAGCCACTGCAACCAACTCCTTGACCGCGTTATAGGTCGTCGCGAACTGGGGCGGAAATCCAGCAGTTGGATCATCGACCACGTCCTCAAAAGTCTTCTCAATATCGTCCCAAAAGTCAGTTATAAACTGTTCCCCTCTCTTCTTTGCCAGTATCGCTTTGTCATGCATCCAGCTTCGCCACAGTGGCCCGATACCAATCTGCTCGTACGGCCTTCCGTTTGCGCCGAAATTGCCCAGTCCGGGCAGTAGTACCGTGTCGATGAGGGTGAACAGGGCTTCGATGCGCAATACCTGGCGAGTGAGGACCGTGTTAGCAATAGTGTGGTATTCCAACGTCCAAGCTGCTGTTTTGACGACGGCCAATGCATCCATCACATCACCCTTAGTTCCAACAGCGATGAAGTCCTCCATGATGTCCGTCGCTCTTAGTTCTTTTCCACTCCACATCTAAAGAAAGTACGGTTAGTGAACAGCGCCGAGATGTGAGATAGAGTTGGAGAACACACCCGCTCCTTCATGCCATTTACAGTATTTATAAGAAGCATCCAATCAGCAGTGAAACCTGTCTTTGATGGATATTGTAACATCAAGGCATCGTGAGGAGTCATTGTTGCTCCAGAGATATCGGCTGGTGTACTACCCACGGGAAACGTGGGTCTTGCGTTCTGGAACCAGAGCTGAGGATTCTGTAAGTGCATGATCTAATATTCGTGTGGTTGGAAACTTACATAGTAATAATTACAGAACTCCATGGTTCGTGTATCCGTCCGATCCAAAGGATTAAGCCATGTCCTTCCTCTAGTTTCCATATAATCCAAAAACTTGGGAAGCATTTGAAACTCGAGGATATGTTCGGTACTATAGATACTCGTATCAGGTACAGGCAGAGGTTGAGAAACGAAGTGCATGTTCGTACCTAAGGCGAAGTTAGCGAGTCTGTTCTACTCTCAAAATTACAGTAGGCACACTTGCAATCGTTACCATTCTGGGGTCCGTAAACCGGCGTAGTAGGAAATTTAGTCATTTGTTGTCCTGAGCTGTGATAGTCTGGTGAGATAGCAATGTTTGAGCCCGCAGGATTGAAAGGGCAAAACGCAATAGTCTTGGGAGTCCTCTTTTCCCAATGATGTGTCTCGTCGTTGCTCGAATTATCTTTGAATGCATTTGAAGACACTGTAGAAAGATCCCTCTTGGCAGAAGAGTCCGAGGTATCCACATATGAGTCATCAAAGCCTCTCAAGTAGTTGCATTTGGTCTTGACGGAGCCCCCCTGTTTGGGGCAGAAACGTTCTTGAATGTTCAGTGGGAAAATGGGTCCATATGTCTTACTGTCAACAGCTCTCTTCTCGAACGAGTAGAGTGATTCGGTTTGGTTGCTCGAATCCAGAGCTCTCCTCTGGGGCCGAGTCTTTTGCGCTGGACATGAGCCACCCTTGACAACCTGTACTGCAGGCACTTGGGCAATGTTAAAGCGGTCTACCCCAAGGTTCCATCCAGCAACTATGCGCTATTAGCAAACAGTCTATAAGAGGACAGCCTATACTATACTCACAGGAGGGCGCATCAACATGCGCATAAAGATCGGCGCCGACATCGACACCGTATGTAAAGGGGCAATCTGGGTTTGCGGTAGATACCTGTGCTTCGGCGTACAAGCGCACGTATCCATCAACGACCAGCTGGACCTGACAAGGGTCTACCTTCCAGGTATCCTCGAATTTGATACCAAATGAAAAGGTTGGTTTCAGATGAGCTGTGATGTCCCCTTTGGCCGAAACGGAGAAGTCAAAAGTGGGCTTGCCAATCACGTCTGTTCCAGAGTGATCGGGAGCGGAGCCCATCTGGGTAGGAACGTATTCATCTCCCTGGTCTGGGAAGGTCTGGCGTACATTCCACGAGGCAAGCTCGACCTTGGATTCTAGATGGCCGGCAAATGTGACTTGCGCTTCCAGTAGACCCACGAGGCTCAATACTGGACCAACTCTCACGATACCAGGAACGTAAAATCCTGCTCCAGGAATCGGTAGGGTAAATAGTTCCTGTAGGAGAGTTAGCCAGGCCTAATCGGTGGGAATGTTCATGTCTGACCTTGTCTTGGGAGGAATATTTCACCGATGCCAAGGCGTCTATCGTGAAGATTGCCTCAACCTTTCCTTTATTGGAAAAGTACATGAACGATTTGCTCAGGTCTAGCGGTAAAGAGAGCGTAGTGATGATGGTGAGGCCAAATGTAGTTGAAACTTGAACACGTGCTTGAGCTTGAGCTAGAAGATTGGCGCGAACTTCGACATCGCCGATGGGACATACGAATTCCTCTCGGACCAGAATTGCGGTAAAGGTCTGCTCCAGATTATGGGTATGAGATGGGCTCACGCCAGTGGAAACGAGCTTCTTGAGCCATGCAAGAACATCACTTCCGAACCACCTTTTGTGAAGGTCGTCCTTGCTGAGCCCGTCGTGGTGCACATCGTCCCGCCACTCATCTTCTAGCCATCTCTTGTGATTACGTCCGTAATCAGCCAGTGATCTCTTCACTTTCTTAGTGCCCGCTGCAGCTTCCACTACCTGGTCCCAGTAGCCTGCTTCATTGGAGAAATCAATTCGCATTTGTGTCTCCCCAATATTCGGATCTCTTGGAACGCGCGCAAACCGGTAGTCGAATTTCAACTCATATACCGTAGGCATGTGTGGGAACCTTTTAACTAGATGTTTTGGTCGAGTCTGATCTGCTGCAGGCGTTAGGGACTTCGCAACTGCGTATTTTCCTGGGCCGCATCCCTTTGGCATCTCCAAAATGGTGCCTGGCACACCGTGACCAAGGTAGATCTTCCCGCAGCCGGACGAGTTGTTTTCGGATTGATCTGAGCAGATCATACGGACAGTCTGCTCTTCTTCGCTCACGGCATCTTTACATCCGTATATCTCCCAAGGTGAATCCCGCTTGTCGAGAGATATCTGGAGTTCTTCCGGGGATGTGAGAATCACAAAAGCGAAGGATGCGTCATTTGGATCTGTATCGCTAGTTTGCGCTGAGCCAGTACCCCAAGTATTGTCGACATTGAGGTCGAATTCTGTGTCAACAGTGCTTCCCGTAGGAGGTTTTTCGAAAAGATGATCTAAAGGAACAGGAGGGAAGAGAGCGGTTCCATCTTGAGCTGGATCGCAGCAATAGACTCGTTGACGTTCAAATCTTGGTGCGCAACTCTGGCCTTCACCATAGGCATCGGTAGCAAGTTGGACCTGATGCCCGATGTCGCAATGGTCATCGTCGCAACTCCCTGGCTTCCCATGCCAGGCACAGTTTTTCCATTTCGTTATCTCTTTTGCTGGACAGCAGAACAACCTCTTGTTGTCCATATCAATGCCATCCAGTACATTTTCTAGAGCTCCCCCTACAAGACCAAAGAACGTACCCGCTATATCTCCTATGGTAGTGAGAAAGGATCCGGCGAATGTCTAAAAGACGAATGTTAGCTGTAGTTATGTATCAAGGTATATGGGAAGTAACGTGGAGACTTGACTTGCCTTAGCTTCGTCCCCAGATTTACACTTTCCGCCAGATCCAGTCCAGTAACAGCCCGTGTTCTTCGCATCAGGCACTTCACAACAGTAGACTTTGTTACCATGCTCACAGTAATCTCCACTCCCCCACCTATTTAACTGCAGTGTAACCTCTCCTGGGTTACATTGTCCATTGCACTCAGAGGCTTGTCCTCGCCATGTACATTTAGATGTATCTGGAACACTAGAAATTGGACAACATAAACTGCTATCAGCTTCAGTGGAATGGCGAGTGAAGAACTTGGCATTGCCGCACGGCTGCTTGGTGACGCTCACGAAACCGGGATTGCAGGAGCCACCGCAGCCTGTGACATAGCAGTCCTGCGCGGTTGCGTCCTTCCAATAGCTCTGGTCATCGGATTTGGCAGCAAAAACATTCAAAGCCTTTGGCGCCAATACCGAAGACAGTGCTGTGAGTTCTGCCGTGTCTTGGTCGATTGACCAGATGAGGAGGCCTCCTAGTCCCAGATTATTAGCAAATTCGATTTTTTGTTTGAAGGTGTCCTCATCATCGTATGATACCCATTGATCTTTGTTCCAAACAATATATTTAGCGGCGTTGGTCTTGTCGTAGTACGGAGTGAGCTTGTTTTGTGCTATGATATCGGTGATTTCCCTGTAAGATAGTGTGCCAGAGTTTGCGGAGCATGGTCCCGGCGAAGCACCTCCTAGAAACTGACATCCCGGCTGCCAGCAACCAGGATCAGACAGTTGGAATGAACGTCCGTAGAAACCAAGTCCAAGGTTGACCTTTTTAGGATCGACATTGTTACGCCACAGCAAGTCTAGAGCTTGTTTAATCTCGGTCAAGTTTGTATGGGCGAGAACACGGTTGCCAATCGGGTTGATGGCGTCCCATGTTCCGTGAAGACTGGATGGGTCAGCAACCAAGTATTCAAAGTCATGCAGTTCACCTACTCATAGCTCATAACATTGACAAAATCCGTGTACTCCACAGCTTTCAGATCGAACCCTCGAAGATACCAGAAGCTAGTTGGGATCGTAAACGATATAACATAGGTAACTGGCTCTTTTGTAATGGCTTCCCTCAATTCCTGGAGAAACTGGGCGAAGTTCGCGCCATCTGTGGGCTTCCCTCCACGATCTGGCGCACCTGGGTATTCCCAATCAAAGTCTACCCCGTCGAACGCAAACTCTCTCATGAAGCTGAAGAGATTCTGAATAAACTTCTGACGGTTTCCTTGAGATGACACCATGTCGGAAAACACTGGTTGTGTTGCCGTCTCATTGTCATTGAACGTCCACCCGCCTAACGCTACAATGCATTTCAAATCGCTGTTGCGAGCCTTGAGCTTGGTCATGTCGCTGAAAAGAGAGACAGAGAGGTCGTCCATTGGTGCGACATTGAAGTCGCCAGGGGTAATGTAGCCAAAAGAGAAGTAAAGATGCGTTAGGCCAGATACTGGTACCTGGTCAAAATCCATACCAGTACAAGACCTGTCGTGTGCCCAAGACTCATAGTAGCCTATGACCCGGGATTGAACATCGCCACCAGAAGCCCCGGACCCTGGCTGATCGCAATCGGACTGGCATCCGGTCGTTGAATCCAAGCCTTTTTTGCAGAAGTCCTCGGCCATACCACAAAAACCAAATTCGGAGCAGCAGACATTTAAGGGGCACTTTGTGCCGGGTACTTTGGCGTTTCTTCCACACTCAGCGTGGGCATCGCAATTGCTCCAGCAAACGTCATTTGGAGATTGTCCATTTGTGCCGCAAGCCTGCGAGTGTTAGCTCAAAATTCATGCCGAGTGTATCATGAAATATGATGAACCTTTTCACCATAATTGCAGAACCCTGTTGCTTTAGGACAGCAAGCGCCCTAGTTCCCGTTAGAAAAATAGCCATATTGATTTGAGTTTGATGCATACATTCGAGCAAGGTTTTGATTCAGAGCAGCTGTAGTCTTCATCGCGAGCGAGGAGTAAGTGAGCCGGCGGTATAGGACATATGGGTGCATCTTCGGGTACTCGTGCTTTCGCAGAATAATCGAAAAATCTAATATTACACAGTGATTAGGACACAAAGATAATGACAGTAGAATCAGAAAAAAAAGGTTACATACGACACATCTCTGACCTTGCAAACCCGATGTTCACTACTTGAGCCACGAGTAGACCTGTTGAGTTCAAGGGCGTGTGGGTCCCTATGCGTTCTAGGATGAGCGTTGATCAGAGGGGAGAATAAGAGGACATGGGCAATTGCAGAGGCAAGAGTACGGATTTGGAAAGGTCTGTGAAGTTGGCTACGTGACATTTTGGAGAAATGAGCCACCTTTGTAGGGTGATGACAACAGGAGAGGGAATCATATGTATTACATCTACTTTACTTACCACAAGCCAGAAGGTATAATCTCTATCTCTGCCGCATAAAGTTACTCAGCGTCCGGAAACGGGAATTAATGCAGGCATGCTTACACTCTAGGGTGGTCATCGTTCATCGTGAGACGTCGTACTAGCGCCTCGCTTAAAGCTTATGTCCCATCACCGAAAGGATGGCGTCATCACAGCCAGAGAGGAGCCAGAGAAGTGGTGTGGGGTGGTAAGCAGAGAACATGGGTGTAATAACCCCTGCTCTTTTTGATTAAATTCTTACTATGTAAGCATGCGTGCTTATGTCTTCAATACCTAGCACCTGCCATTTCACGGTCTTCCTCTACAAAACTAACAAGGGGGGGAATAGTAAAAGCTTCCGCATTCGTTTTAAGGATGTTTCTTCAAAATTCGGTCATGCTGACTGATATCCATCCGTATATTGGATGCCGTTGCACTGAAGTTAAGGTTAAGGGCCACCGATTGGTAACCAGGAAAGCAAATGTAAGCCCTTCACGACACAAAGAAGCTTCAATCTGACGTAAAGACTTCTACGGACGCGCTCCCCGAGTTGAGATTGTGTTCTTCTTCCTAGCTTTCTTGATCTTCATTCACCATTTCATCATGGTAGATTCCAGTATCGCTCATTGCTCTTTGCTAACCATTGGTATTAGCCTTCTGCTTCTTGCTGAATGCATCAATGGTGCGCAGCTATTCAGTAACTCCACAATACCCACCAATCTTACCGTAGGATGTTCCAATTCACTTCTTAGCGATGTCGACTGCAGCCTGGCATTGATGGGGTTTCAGCATACCCGATACTATGCTGAAACTACCCTGAAAAGAGTTTGCACCCCTCAATGCGAAGCAGGACTGTCGAGCTACGAAGCCGCGATTCGTACAGCGTGCACCGGCGAAACTTGGAAGGGATTCGACGACGAGATCATGCCGCTGGACCTAATTGCAACCAATATTCGTTATGAATATAACTCAACATGTCTCATGGATTCTGGAAGATACTGCAATGTCATTGCTGCTCAAGCTGCCGCTGCAGCAGATCCAGCTCGTATGCCACCTTCTAATTCTCCATCTATGAACACAGAGTTTTTGGTATACAGCACTGACGTGTGCTAGACCTAGATCCAGTCACTGGTACGCCATTAGAGGGTATAGAAGCCCCTTCACCATGTGATCTTTGCTTTATTAAAGCTCTGAGGTTCCAGGCTGAATCACCATTCTATGATGGCCAACTACTTTCTTCCATGTATACCTCGAAGACATCAAGCTGCAAAGTTACGGGTATGCCTCTGACTACAAGTACGCTTCCGGACACTACAACTACCCCAAGCTCGCCAACACCTCAACCTACATGTGCTGGAAAGTCATATACTATTCAATCTAGCGATACTTGTTACTCAGTGTCCAAGTCGCAGCAAATTGGAACCGGATGGCTGATTACCGACAACAATTTGAACGCGGACTGCGCAGATTTCCCCACCTCCGGGACACTTTGCTTAGTGAATACATGCAAAACGGTCACTGTACAAGAAAACGAGACTTGCGAAGCAATCGCGACAAAGAACAAGGTCACGGTTCCACAGTTAAAAGCGTGGAATCTAGTAAGTATTGAGCAGGCTGCTCAGATGTGATCACTCACTTATGAATATAGGTTATCAATGCCGGTTGCAATAATATGAATAGGCTCAACGGTTCGGAGATTTGCATATCCGCTCCAGGGACTCCGTACAAGGCCCCTACCGGCTCTACAATTCTGGCTCCAATCACCCCCACAACGGCAGCTCCAAAACCAACCGACGCCGCGGATGGAACGAACGAAAAGTGCGGACAGTATTATCATGTCGAAACAGGGGACTTTTGCAACTTGATTTGCCTCAAATTTGGGATTAGTCTTGACGATTTCGTCTATCTCAACCCAGCTATCAATTCGAAGTAAGTGCCTCAGATCTCCGATTCTGTTCAAATCTCTAACAGAAGAAGCTGTACAAACCTCTTCGCAGACGAGAGCTATTGCGTTGCGCCAGTCGGCGATTTGAATACGTACAGTGGAAGACCAGGCTTTACGTCCGCCGTGATCACGGCTATCACGGGAACTCAGGTCTATTCCACATTGCCTACTGCCACCTACAAGCCTGTTCCTTTCAACAATACTAGAGTACTAGCCGATGGGACTCGGGACGATTGCGTATCCTACTTCGATGGCAGCAAGTTCCCAAGCTTGGAATCACTGAATGTCACAACATACAATTCAGTATGCGACTTTGTCGCAGAAATGTTTCTCGTCACGGCACTTGATCTTCAATTCTGGAATCCAGGTAGAATCTATACTCCTATGGTACTTGGATCTCACTAACGCTAAGTAGGACTGGGCGACTCAAGTCTACCAAATTGTACTTTCCAACCCGGGGTTAGCTACTGCGCCCGTTGGGCTGGGAATGCTCGGCCAGACACCCAAGTTCCTATCATTGAGCTACCCATAAGAGTCGGTAAACTCTTCCCCATCGAACCTGATGTACGCTAACTGCGAAACATAGGAGCAAACCGTTGTGAACTGCACTAAATATGTAGACGTAGTTGCACCTGATACGTGCGCAATGGTCCTTGAAGAGAACCAACTCACCATTAATCAATTCTTTACCTACAACCCTGCAGTCGGCGCTGATTGCGCCAATCTATGGCTCGGTTACCGCTACTGTGTCCGTACACCAGACTACACACCTCCGGCAACAGCATCCAGTACGATCCAGCCACCAACATCCACTGCTCCACCCAATACTCCAGGTCCCACCTTCTCTGGAATTCCGTCAAATTGTAATCTGTACCACATCGTTCAAACTGGCGATTCCTGTGCTTCCGTGGAAGACAAGTATTTCATCACCGACGCACAGTTCCACTCCTGGAATCCAGCCGTATCTGCCGACTGCGCGGAGAATTTCTGGGAAGGTCAGTAAATATCATTCGATGTTGATGCATGCATCTGAATACATGCTGATATCATATGTTTGTTTTTCCATAGGCTTCTATTACTGCGTTGGCACCAGCTCCAACACCATCTCGCGCAGCACGCCTTCTCCCCCAACAGCTACTGCCTCCGCCGTTCCGCTGCCGTCGCCGATCCAAGAAAACAGTATCATCTCAAACTGCAACAGTTTTGCGAAAACGGTGGATGGGGAGTTCTGCTCGGTACGTATATCGCAATTTTGACATCAGAACTTAGATTTAATTTTTTTGCAGTTGTTCGCAGAGCATCACAAAATTTCGACAGCGGATCTGTACAATTGGAACAGGGTTCTTGGAACAGACGGCGTTGCTTGTGATTTACAGTTTTGGCTAGGGTATTATTATTGCATTGGGGTCAGCAAATAGGTTGTTCAATTGTTGAAAAAGCAATCTCTCTATTGCCATTATTATAAAGTAGACCTAATAATTATGGTGTCTGTACCTCGCCATGTTAATCTCTCCTTAATCCGATCTAAATTTACCGTTTGTAGCACCTCGCCTAAAATGAGCCTATGAAATACCAAAGTTTTTATAGCAGCCTGCCTACATAGAACTACTACTTCACTTGTTTTCCATTTCCCACTCGGCTCAAATTCTGATCGAACGGTCCACGTCCAACATGACAACTTCGCAAGCCCGGCCTCACAAATTCGAACTCCTCAATCGAACTCCTTCTCCATAATTAAATCTTTTTGTCTCTATTCTTGCACCATCCCACCAAACACCTCTCCTACTTTCACCAGTTCTCCCAATTTACCTTGTTCAACAACCCTCCCACTCTCCATAACAACCACGGCATCGAAATCAGATATGCTCTCCAAGCGATGCGCAATGGCAATGATAGTACATCCTTTATCTGCAAACTCTTCTCTAATCAACCGTTGCATCAGCGCATCGTTCTTGGCGTCGAGGTTCGAGGTCGCTTCGTCTAGAACTAGGATTTTGGGCTTGGGATTGAGGAGGAGGGCGCGGGAGAGGACGAAGAGTTGTCTTTGACCGGGAGAGAGACTGTCTACGTCCAGTTTTGCGTCAAGGAGAGTTGCCAAGGTAGTTGAGGAGGTGCTGTTTGAATTTGAGGAGGAAGATGGGGAGGATGTGACCACTTCCCACAACCCAACCTTTTCCAACGCAGCTTTGATAAAGACATTGGAAGTAAGACCCTCCGGATCCATGTTCCGCCTTATCGAGCCAGAGAGGAGGTATGGTTCTTGTGGTAATGCAACGATACGAGAACGTAGGATCTCGAGTGGGATCTGCGTATGTGGAACACCATCGATGAGAATACGTCCGGACGTAAGATCGAGAAGCCTAAAGAGAGAACTGAGGAGTGAGGATTTGCCACTCCCCGTCCTGCCACAGATGCCAAACTTACTCCCTGCAGGAATCGTGATGTTGATGTTGCTGAAAGCTGAAGGGAGATCTGATTTGTACGAGGCGGATGCGTTTTCGAAAATGATCTCCCCATCCTCCGGCCAATTTGCTGGAAAGTTGTCGAGTCCGACGTCGTCATTCTCGATAGGTGTATCCTGTGAGAACGATTTAAGGCGAGCGATTGCACCCAAACTCGTTTCCAAAGTTGTCCACTCAATAATCAACCTGTTCAGCGCATCATTGAAACCCAGAATCGCAACCAATCCCACGCCAATGCTCCCAGAACTACTTCCTTGCCCAAATTGAAGCGCAAACGCTACGAGTAGGACGGCCATAGCCGCGACCATAAAGCCTAAGACTAAGATGAGCCAGCGCTGAATGCAAAAGAGGAGGTAGTAGGGCTTCTGGCTCTGGTCAAGGAGGGTGAAGAGGCGAGACTGAAAGGGGATCTGCCAGCGGAAGGAGAGAATGGTGTCGAGGCCTTCAGACGTTTCTTGGAAGATGGTGTACAATGGTGAGCGGGCCTCAATCTCCAAAAGTCGCAGTTGACGTGATGTGCGAAGGTAGAATTTCTGCAAGAAGTAGAGTGCGATACACAAGAAAGGGAGGGCGGCAGCGATATACGAAGCTCCGATACAAACAAGCACCGCGGACGCCATGCAACCAAAGCTCGCAGTAATTGCTCGCATAGTGGCGGATGGGAGGTCGCGGTCTATGTGTTGCATGTCTTGGGCGAAGCGGTTTAGGGTCACGCCTGTGTCGATGGTGTCATGGAGTTCTTGCTTAGCGTTGACAACGGTGTGGAGGAGATCTGTGTGGAGGGCTCGGCCGGAGGTTGGAACGAGAACGAGGAACATGAACCTGTTTATCCGTTAAATTTGAGACTTTGAGTGTTCGAAATTCCTTTACCAGATTATGAGAATTACCGTGAGTAAGCCGACGAACGATACAGCACCGTAGATGCCTAGGTAGTATGAGGTTTTACTTTTTGGATTTTGCTCTTCGGCTTCGGACCATTGCTTCAGCCATACCGCTATCGAAAAATCAGCGAAACTATACAAGAAGTGATATATGTCGGTGACTAACTTGGAAAGTTGACAAGCGCAGCATCGATGGCATGGACCGAGAGGAGAATGGCGAATCTCCACCATCCAATTGAGAGAATGTAATGGTGATACAGACGCCAGTCACCGTTTTGTCGGATAGCATCTTTCGAGTTCTGGTCCGGGCTCGATACAACACCAGGAATAGGTGTGACTTCTTTGGCTGGCGAGGGTGCTGATGTGACCAGCGCCATATTGGCTTGGATTTCAAACTCGTCCGTTTTGTGTCCAGTTACGTCTCTGAAGCTTCCAAAACTAGATACTTGGCCATCGCTGGTCATTGAAAGAACATTGTCCATGAAGCTTAGTGCATGACCTAGTCGTATATGGTCAGTGAGTCTCAGGGCCAACAAACTCATTGGCGTTTATACCTGTGTGCGTTGCTAACACAATAGTGGTACCCATATCTCTGAATATTCCACTGCTACTAAAGAGAGCGCTGCAAATGTGAGCTGTAGTTCTGGAGTCCATTCCGCTGAAGATATCGTCCAAGATCACCACTTTTTTCCTGGAGTACACTGCTCGTGCAAGTGCCTAGTTTACATGTCAGTCACTTTTCTGCAAAGCCCAAAGTTGATGAGGCATCAAACGAAAATTTGATAAGGTCGTCGATCTTGTTACTTACCAATCGATGTTTTTGCCCCCCACTCAACGTACTCCCTTGACTCCCCATCACACTCTCATCTCCATCTCCAATAGCCTCAAGATCATGTTCAAGCGCACAAGCGCTTATAATCCTCTTATACCAGCCTTCATCAAGCTCAGTCTGACCAACAATTGTCTCCTTAATGGTTCCATTACATAGCCAGGGCGTTTGGGAGCAATACGCCGTTGGAATATCCAGTATAGAGTAGGTGCCGGTGATGCAAGGTGACCTTTTTAAGAGCGCTTTGACAAGAAGCGTTTTTCCGCACCCAGAGGGACCGGTTATACCGATGAAAGACTTTGGCATGATGGAGAGGTTGATATTCTTGAGTTGGAAACTGCATTCGGTCGCGGCTTCGAAAGTAGTGTTGGAAAGTTGAAAGATTGGCTCATTCATGACTGTTTCGGATGCCTCGGATGCTTTATCTTCATATGAAGCGTGTAGATAATGTGTAGTCGAGTTTATGTTCTGTTGTGGTGCAGACTGATCTTTCGGAGGTGCAGAATCGATAGATGCGAGAAAAGCTTCCAGGCGACCAAAACAACCAAAAGCGCTAGCGATCGCAGGCAGAGAACTAATAAACACCACCGCTGATTGCTCGAGCAAAGATATCAATGTAAGGGATGTGAATGCTTTGCTGATGGTAAACTCGCTTTGAGGGAGTGCAGTAAAGACGGCAAACGTCGCCACAGGCACTGAGAAGTATGGCAAGTTTCCTGCGACGCAAATCGTCAAACAGCGTCCAGCCCGCGATTTAGATGTAGAGAAAATGATACATACCTAGAAAGTTAAGCACTACAGTGAATTGTCGGAACCGTCGCGACTCCTGTATCTCATTGTCCCTGAGCGCTCGAATATCAGCAACAATGTACTTGGCAAACCCAATAAGCTTGATCGACTTGATCGAGCTCAGAACCGAAGAAGTAGCAGTGATTCTTTCCTGGGTAGCTTGATTCCAGGTCGCTTGTCTGATACCCATTTTGAGTGAAGACCAGACTGCAGATCCTATACAGACTAACAGCAATTAGAATAAATTGAAGCTGAATGATATAATAGGACACACAAAAGACAATACTCAAGGGCAAAACACATATGACGCCGATCTGGCGCTGCAGAAGCCAAACCGCAACACCGATTTCGACCGGACTAGCCCAAATTTCGTGGGCATTGGGGGCTGCTGAAGTGATGGTATCTACATCGACGCTCATCAGCGTAACAGGCGCCCTTTTGCTAAGACTTTGTGGCGGCGAAGTCAATGTCTTCAGATAGAGAAAAGACACGAGCGCTCCGCGAAGCCTAGTGACCAGTTGGTATGTCTTATGTTGATAGTATGTTAAACTAATGGCGAGACTGAGGTAAAGGAGACCAGTAGCAGCAATAAGGCCGTAGCCGTCATTTTTGGATCGTTCGGACGCCGGCGTCTGTACAAAGGAGATAATGGCTTCGAAGAGGAAGGGCTGCGAGTAGCGGAAGATCATCAGTGCTAAACGAGGAAGTATGGGTGCCAGAACTGAAGACATGAGGGCGATGAGACAGCTCTTCATCAGTCGGCGCGACTTCTGATATCCTGTGTTTTGCATCAATACAACAAACTCGATTCTGCACAGATTAGACAGCTTACCCTTGGTGTAGCTACGGTTGAGTGCATCAAGCAATTCATCCGATGCAAAGTCCTCCTTAATAGCCTCCAGTTGATCAGGTCGAATCAATATTTGATACCCTCGAATAAGCATGCCATTAAGCCACCAGAAGCATCGTCGCGCAAAAACGCCACTGAGAGTCTCTGGAGCCAAAGATCGATACTTCTGAAACAAGAACCTGTTTTTACTTTGAGCCTCGATGACAAGTAGAGCAAACTTTAGCACTAGGCACACTGTAATAGCTACCGAAAGTTTTACAGTATCATAACGAATCCAGAGCGTCCGGACTTGCACGGCATCAAACGCGATTGAGAAGAACAGATATACGTTGATACTGTCAGAGCTTCTGCAAGAACGAACATGCTCGAGCAGGGAGAGACCGCTCAAGCCAACGACGACGGCCGCGGCCAAGGCTTGAGAAGGAATGGCTGTCTTGATTGAAGGCGTTGCCTGCAAAACGTAGAAGACAAGAGTTGCAAGTTGAGCCGCAAAAAGCGTTGCGTATAGAGCCTGAAAAGGTGTAAGTTATGGGATCTTCACTTGATGAAAACGTGTTTACCTGTTTGATGATCATGATCCCGTTGAAGCGAGCCTTGGAGCTCTTGCTCCATAGTTGCCATACTCTTGCAGGGAGGAAAAGAAGCAGTAACGCCGAAGGTAAAATAGACAAAATACTTTGCTCGAATAAAATTGTGAAGTCGAAATCTGATTGACAGTTGTGTACCGCAGGCCCAAATAGATTGTCGTTGGACGCATTGATGAGACATCGAACTGGATCTGCAATCGACCCATTCACAG
The DNA here is from genome assembly GCA_014905255.1 of Herpotrichia juniperi. NCBI lineage: Eukaryota > Fungi > Ascomycota > Dothideomycetes > Pleosporales > Melanommataceae > Herpotrichia > Herpotrichia juniperi. The sequence goes on from BLYF01000093.1 coordinate 131,085, forward strand.
TCAAAACAGCCATGATACAAGATGGAGGTATAGGAAAAGGAGCAACGATGATAAGGAAACAGATAGTTGAAGATAATCGAGCAGTGTTGATCAAAAAGGGCGCCTTGAACCCCAAACGGGAAGGTGCCCAACGTCTACGCAGGGATCTGATCTGACGACTAGATCTGCACGAAGTTCAAAGCGAAACAAACATTCTAATTGAACAGAGCGCTGAAGGGCTCAGCAAGCGACATCAGAATGCAAAGCAGATTTACAGAAATATTGTGTGCTTGTAATGTAGTATAGATACGTACTAAGGCAAAACCACACATCTAACCATCGTGTATCCGAACAGCTATGCCACCTACACTAAAATGAAGTCCACGCAATGCCAGCGAAGAGAGATGAATAATACATTCAGCGCTCGAAATGCCAACACAAACCAATGCCAGATTTTCCATCCATCCTCCTGCCGATTCCATGCATCATTGTCGTTCGTCGCGGTCGTCAGAAAGAGATGAGATGAACGTCTATGCGAAAGGTGCCGAGAATGCTGCTAAGACTGGATATCGCTTTGGGGCTAGAAAAAGAATCGAAGGTGAGGGGCAGGACTTTAACCAAAATGCTGCTGTGGCGGCAATACTGGAGCCTGGGAGATCCAAATGATAGTGCCGGCCGTAAATGATGACCGGACTTGGTCGGTAGGATCGTAGAAGATCAAGGATGATTTTACAACATCGTATCTTGAATATCCTTCACGATCTTGTAGAGCTCAACTGCCCTCTCTGCCCGTAGCTAGTGTTGTTAGTTTGCTAATCTGAGAAGTTTGTGAAGCGAGACTTACTTTAAGGAGGTGCATTTCGACTTTACCGTCGGCTGTTGGAGTATTGAAACAAAGTTTTCCGTCTCCTGGCTTTCCACCTTGGGGATCTCCGAAAACCATTGTTTTCGGAACCGCGGCGTTCAAGATTAAACGATGTGTGCCGTCGGCGCGGAGAACAAACCGCGCTCTCTTTGGCTCGTCATCTGTGACGTTGAATTTGAACGCTCCAACTCCACTCTCTTTCCATCCCTTTACGTCGCCCTCCCCTCTCATCGTGTAAAGTTTAGCACGTCCGACCCACGCAGCAGATTCTCCTTCTTCGCCAGTCTCCACTATTACATACGTTAGTAAGTAATTTCAATAAAAAGAAGTAAACTTACCAGGTCCGGATTCAAGTTTGAACTTCGCATCAGTTTCTTCGTTACCATCATTTGTTGCTTCGTCTTCCCCGCCAGATCCTTCGTCTTCGTCGGAATCAGCATCTTTCTGTTGTGTTCCGAATGTTGTTGCAGGTTTCGAACTTAGCCCAGTGATGGCTGTTTGTCCAGGAGTTGCAAATGACGGTAGGCCCGATTTTGATCCTCCAAATCCTGCGAAAGAACTGCTGCCCAATGCTCCGCCAAACACAGATATTCCTCCAACCGGGGCGGCAGATGCCCCACCGAAGGCTGATTGACCCGAGTTGCTTCCAAGTGCAGCAAATCCACCTCCTGTAGAAGTTGGCGTGTCTTTACTTGAAGCAAAACTTGTGATTTTGGGACCGCTTGCAGTTGCGAAGGGAGACGTTGAGCTCTTGTTTCCAAGCCCGCCAAATGGAGACGCGGCAGAACTCGAGAAAGCGCCGAAGCCTGAGGACTTGAATTTATCGGTGGAAGCCTGCTGGCCATCATCCTTGGGCTTTTCGGTGGCTTTGGAGATCAGGGATGGTGATGCAAATGCAGCAAATGGCGACGCCGCTGAGGTATTAGCAAAGCCGCTAGTAAGGGGTATCTACTTAAGGATCAGTATGGACTAGAGTTTCAAGTCACTGAGATTCTCACTTTAGTTTTGCTCTCATTCTCCACTGGTGGTTGTGGATCACTCTTGTCCCGTGGTCGTTTTGTGGTGCGCTCCTCTTCCGTTTTAACAGCTGCCACATCATTGTCTATGAGTCCGGCTGCTATCGTTAATTCGGCCTTGTCGGTCTGGTCACGAGTGCGCTTGTTCTTTGGGCTGACAGCAGTACCAGTCTTCTTATCAGATGTCGCACCTTGTACTTTTCCAGGTTCGTCGATAGAAATCATAGTCTCGTCCACGTCGTTCTCAATGATTGGTGGGATTGAGGTTTTGGTCGGTTTTGTCAAGGGGTCGGCATCTGAGTCCTGTGGGCTTGTGACATCCCGGGACTTCTTGCGCGCATGTCGTTCCTTCTTCTCGGCCTGCTTCTCAGCTTCCTGCTCTTCTTCGAAATCTTCGCGGCTTCGTTTACGCCGTAAGCGCCCCCTCTCACTCTCTGAACCTGAGGGACTCTGCTCTTCATATCGGGCGACTACAGCGCCATTGCCGTTGGGGGCGTCAGACATGGGTAGGTCTGAGCTGGGAACTGCGTCGGAAGACGATAGGGCGTCGATTCTCGTATCCTTCAGTTTCTCCCTCACTGGCCTGCCCTCGCTATCACTGCTCTTGTCGCTATGCGCAGGTGAAGACGGTAGATCTGACTTGGCGGATGTCTCTTGCGGCTCAACTGCAGAGCCCGCGGTGTCGGTGGGGGGTAGAACAGGCCGCTCCGATGAGCGCACCATGATTCGTAGGAAGGTCGTGTTCCAAAATTTGCTGTCAAAGGGTAGGCGTGAGCGTCAGGCAGGTGTTCGACCTGGGCGAGCGGACGATCGAGTTGGAGGTTGTGGGTGGCCGCGCCTTGGAGGATGTTGCGGCGTTTTGTGGTGGAATAGTAGCCCTAAACAGGTGAATAGCAATTGTATGGGCTAGTGACCGCAATAGTAATTAGCAACAGTGCAGGACACCCGCTGGCGGAGGGGGCGCTCCGGCGAGGCTCAGCGGTCAGGCTTCGGGGGCGTAATCGGCCGGCTCGAGGCAGCCTTCTTGCGAGTGCGGTAGTCGTATGCGGGGCTTGAGAGGGCGTTTTGGTGGTGCAGACGGTCACAGACAAGCATGCGTAGGTTTTGGTGTTGCTCTGTTTTCTCGTGGTGGAGAACACGCAGAGGAAGTCGGTGTCCAAGCGCTTTGTTGGCAGAGGTTAGCTGCGGGCTGCGGGACGCACTTTCTTATCCGCGAGCTGCACCAATCTCCCGCGCCTGGGGGGTGCGAGATTTGATTGCACACGCGCAGCGTGAGTTCAGAGAAGGAAATGCGTGTTCTAGGTGGTGAATGGCTACGTGGGCGGGAGAGTGCTGGCGCTTCGTGTGCTGTGTTGTCGTCGTCGTCGAAGTCGAGACCACCAATGACGCTCGGCAGACCTTTGGTGGGGAAGACGGGTTGATGAACATTGCATATTCACCACAAATGCAGCAGCACCTGCATCTGCATCTGTATCTGCACACGCAGAAAGCTTGTCCCTGCCTTGTACCTTTCTTGACGCTAGAATTCCGATCTAAGCTGCAGAAATGCATCAGATACGGAAAGATATGTAGAATTCTAGATGCTAAAGCCCTTCGCGCCAAGCCCCTGCTCCAAGTTGTTGATGAGGTCTTATGTATGAATACAAGACACCTGTCGCCAGACGGCTGCTACTCGTACACCCCAGACCAGCACTAACTAATAAAGCAAATGCACCCAAGTGCAATGTAAAACACAAACAGAGGGTATACTGCAATTCCAACGCGATTTCTCACCACCCCCGACCCGCCCATGATGCTCACTCCCGCTGCTAACGACCAGGCCACGAGTACGAGGTATACGGGCAATCTGACAATTGACGGGAGACCGAGTGCGCTCAGCAGTGATGCGATGACGAGTGGGAAGAGGGTATAGCCGATGATAGATATCGACTGGAAAAAGGCGCTGGATAAAGGTCAGTAGAGGTTCCAAATTAGAACGGGCTGGGAGTTCTCACATGTTTCCTCCAAGCAGCTTGATCTGCAATGTGACCACGGCCTCCCCTATCCACACCAGAGCGAAGATGCCTGAAAACACAAGGTCCTTTTGCGCGTCCTTCCCTCCTCTTGACAGGAAGAAACTCAGCAGGAGGCAGAAGATGAGCGGACCCCAGAGATCCCAATCCCGCAGCCCCTCGCTCATGCCTCCCTGCAGAATGACATCTGCGTCTGGCCATCTGCCTGCGATTCCCCTGACCCCGCCTGCGAACCCTTCCGCCTCACCGCGCTCAGCAGCTCCAATTCCACCGCCGCGCGACATCATACCACCCAGTAAGTACTTAGGGTACAGCACCTGCTTCATCTTCTCCCAGATAGCCAGCAGATCCCGTGATAATGTCTCCCATACTGTCTCGTCGATGGTGTTGGTCGGGGCACGGCGGTCTTCGCCGGGGATGGTCGAGGTCAGGTACGATTGCGTGTTTGCGCCGCCGGGCCGTGAGGAGATGTTGCCTGTGAGAGGGGCACGGTCGGAGGTGCCTTGAAGAGGGTCATCGAGATCGTCCAGAGCGGCTGTCAAGCATATTAGTTATTTGAACAATAAGGTGGACGCGTATGCTGGCAGCTCGCACCATCATCAGGGTCTATGAGATCCCGTTCCACGGCGTCGTGGTCATATGGGCCGTTATTTGAGGTCGAGGAGCTGGGCATCATTGCCGCCATCTTTTATATGAACCCAAAGGTAGTGTCCGGTATGGAGTCGGGATATGCGCGCCAATCGGGGGTGCTGTGTTGAATGCGGTGTTGAGTTGGAGCTTGCGAAAGATGTGGCAGCTCCGAGACGGCGGGTGCGATGCCAAACCGGGAAGTAGCGATTTTCCCATCGCCTTCACTCTACGCTACCGGTACTATATATTCCCCGCCGAGATGGACTTTTCGTTTTTTTTTCTCGTCCTTGGTACTAAGTTCTAATAGATACAGGTATTGAATATTTGTTGGAGCAAATTCTTCCATCATGTCAGAACCAATCTTGAACGACATCTCCCACCGCCGGTTCAATCTGCTTCGAGGAAGTTGGGTGCTTGTTTCACCCCACCGGAACAAACGGCCGTGGCAGTGAGTTATGATGGGAAAGGATACCTTTAGTTGAGACTGACAACTTGCAGAGGACTTCAAGAGACCCCGACCAAGGTTACTCTACCAGAATACGAGCCTGAGGTGAGCTTATCCATTTCATCATAGCTTGCATCCAAAGCTTGTGTATCGGCTCCCAAAACTAACACGTGACAGTGCTATCTATGTCCAGGAAATCTTCGAGCTCAGGGCCAGCAAAATCCCAAATTCGATGCCACCTTTGTCTTCGTAAACGACTTCAGCGCTGTGAAAGAAGAGCAGGAAGAGTACCACCCGGAAAAGAAAGAGGCATCACTAGCCACCCGGCTACTTCGTGCTGAGGCCGTCACTGGAAAATGCTATGTTATCACTTTCTCCCCATGCCATCATCTGACTCTTGCGGATATGACACCGGCACAAATTCTACCTATCATTCACACCTGGACGAATCTGTATACGGCACATCTGAGTCCTAAATCGCCTCTTGCGCAAATAGCTGCTACAATCACAGTGCCACCGTTAGCCCAGGACGATATCGCGAAACCTAATGCTCAGTATCGGTACATGCAGATCTTCGAGAACAAGGGCACCACCATGGGCTGCTCGAACCCGCATCCCCACGGTCAAGTCTGGATCACTACATCTCTCCCCGAAGAGCCAACACTCGAACTAAAGCAGCTGAAAGAGTACAGAAAGTCACAGGGCGGCTCACACCTCCTGGTCGACTACGCAGCCACAGAGTCAAAAGAGAAGGAGAGGACCGTGTTCGAAAACCGATCGTTCTGGGCTGGCGTGCCGTATTGGGCAGTATGGCCTTTTGAGGTCATGATCGTGAGCAAACAGCATAAGAGGGCGATTGTGGATTTTGACGATAAGGAGAGGGAGGAGTTGGCTGAGACAATAGCTGAAATCACGAGGCGGTATGATAACTTGTTTGAGACACAGTTTCCCTACAGTGAGTTTGTTGATTCTTGCGTTGTGAGATGAGTCTTTGCTAATAGGTATAGGCATGGGATTGCACCAAGCACCCCTTGAAGGAACAGAAGAAGAGATTGATTCAAGTCACTTCCACATCCACTTCTATCCGCCACTACTACGCAGTGCGTCAGTGCGGAAATTTCAAGTCGGGTACGAGATGTTAGGAGAGCCGCAACGAGACATCACCCCTGAGCAGGCTGCTGAGCGGCTGCGCGCATGTGATGGGGAGCTGTACAGGAAGAGGCTATGAATAAATCACTTGATATGGCAGCGTATGTTCTTGGATCTGTTCACTTCTGTGCACATTTTAGACTGCATGCATTTTCGGGAGATGGCAGGGGAGGGTAGAGTTGTATACCCACGGATCTTATATCCGAAATTAGACTTGGTTCTAAGCAATATCGCATGTAAAGCACAATCTTACGTTGCAACTATACACCGTGATTATACATATGATGCTCTTGGCGGCCAAAGACAAATCACAGGCGAACCACAGCAATAATATATTACACTACTTTCTCTTATACACTTATGCATACTGCCGATTCTTAAAATAGCAAAACGTCCCCATACTTTCAACGGGCAAGAGTCTAGCGTAGCATCCACATCTGCCGAGCTTTCTGTAGGTTCTCCCCTTTCCGCTACTCCCTTCTCACACCTTGTTCCTCCGCTAAAGTAGCCTTTTCATCACTGGATATAGTACCCCCAGCAGCTAAACATCCACACCAAACTCCCACTCGCCACACACACAGGCCCGGCCAACGGCAGCCCCCAACTCGTCGTCCCAAACACCCACCACTCGCTCATGAAATGCAGCCACGCGACCCCATACGTCCAGATCGCCAACTTATACATGGAAGGGTCGTTGATGTTGTAGGCGGCGTAGAGGCGCACAATGGAGGTGAGCAGCGTCCAGGTGCCAAACGTGCGAGCCGAGAGGGGGGTCACTTGGCTGGGGGTTGGAGGAGAGGGGGGCGTGTAGATTCGGCGGGTGTAGTGGAGGGTTGTGTAGGATTGGATGGAGTTTGCTATTGAGATTATTGAGACCTGGGGGGCCACGTTTAGCACTTTGTTCTTTCAAGGGATCATGGTGCTTAGAAGAGGAACTGTAGAAGATCGGGACTATTGTGAAATTGGGGTCGAAATACCAGCAACAGCCATTTTGGCAAGAGACCCTCGCCTGGGGGAAGATAGGATGATAGTTCTGACATTGGAGGCCTGATTGTTGTGCAATTGGTGTTTTGGAGCAGGGCGTGGGTAGTCGGTGAGATGTTTGTATAACGGCTCGGGAGTGCCCGGCGGACTGGGGACTTTAGAGGAGCGGTCTGTGCGATGAGCTAGGGTGAGCTCTTGACGACACATTACCGCCCATCCACCTTTCCCAATGTGGATATCATTTCTCTTTGTATCGTAGTTTTCCCAATTGGCGCATTCGAGCTGTGTTCTGCGGCATTGTGCTGGCCCCGGCGACTGTGTCACAATCATGGCAGCTTACTTGTAGTTTGACACGAGAACGCCCCCTGAACTTTCCACGTCCTAACCTCACATCTTCTTTATTTGGTCCATAAGAATTAACAACACCTCCCTACATTCACATAGCATCAGAGCCATTTTTGCGCCCATCAGAGTTTTTAATCAACCCACTGGAGCCTTATAGCTTATACAGGACTGCGGAAGCCGCGTTCAAATCCTCGGCAGAGAGGCAGGAAAGAGCAGGAAAGATGCAACAACAGATGCACAGCACAGAAATTGAAATCCGCTATGTCTTCGCGCTTGATTGCTACTTTGGACGTCATGTCTGCCGCTAACGAACTAATTCAACCTATTGCAGAAAAGAAGAAAAATGTTAGACAAGGGAAGAAAGTTGCATAGCACGAAGGAAAAATATCGCAGCGATAGCTGAACCTCTGAGCAAATATTCCGCAATCCAAACACATTAACCGGTGTCTATATCACTAGCTCCAACATCACGATTGAACACGACAGCTCGCTGAATGTCTACAAATTGGCTTCTAGCACCTCTCTTTTTGGTATTCTGAGTGCTGCTGAAAATCCAACTACCAGTCCTTCTACCGCGAATTCTCCAGTAGCAAGAGTCCAGTTTCAAGCTAGTAGACAGGTGAGTGAAAGCGCTCCAATCATAGAATAGCACTAGTGATCTACTCTGATACAGTAGTTCCAGACACCACGGCCAGTTGAGCAACCTTTCTGCTATACTTCGTAGGCTGTGGTAACGAACCGTAAGCTCAAGACAAGGCTACTACAGATTGCCCAACGGTTTCAATTCGTCGATTCTAGATTTGCGGACTGCTTCTAGAGAGTCGTATCATTTTTGATAAGGATCATGTCCGATAGCTACTCGATGATTCAAGCAAGATCATCGCAGCGAGTTAGCCCACTGGATAAGATCCAAGTTTACTATTGAGCACGGGCGAAATTAAGAAATCACACATTACCCACAAGCCGCATTCGAAGCCCCGTATTAGAATCTCATTCTTGATCTATTCTCAAGGTGGAGACCTTAAGCGGAGAGGTGATCCTTCGCGTTTTGGGCAGTCTAAAACTCGATGCGCTCGAGGGAAAACATCGACCTCTTAGCGAACCAAAAGTCTTAAATGAGAATGGTAAGGAGGGTATAATGCCAAGTCTTATAGACATCAACACATGACTAGCGGTTTTGGAGAGTTTGTAGGATGATACGACGTCAAATCTTGATATGGAATGACATGCTGGCGTCAATGTTTGACAAAAGTCCAAGCCTGACGCCTGTTCCGGAAAGTCAAGATCCAATAAGTTATGCCCCGGAAAGTTCTCCAAATTTACGGATTGTTTGCTCTTATATTCGCACTTCTGACAATGTACCTAAAGAAATTGTAATGCATGTTGCCCTTAGTCTTAGATTCTTTACTGCTGTTATCGTCCTGGGCTACAAAAGCCTTGCAATCTCTATGCAAGAAAACAGCGCTGGAACCACTGTAGATTCAGACTTCCAGTACCTCATCCAGAGTAATACCATGGGTGTACTCGGCAGCCTTGTGGTGGTTGCAACTCTCATGAAGGAATCATGATTCTCGCCAGCTTATAGTTGGATGTGGATCGTCTCCAGCGCAGGGCCTCGCTTATTCTATCATTTCCGTCGCTATCTGTCTATTTTTCAATACTAGACGGAGTTCTGTAATTTTGTTCTTTGGGACTATTGCGCCTGCTTCTTCTGTTCCAATAATCCATCTCAAGTAGAGTTGACAGTTTACGCAAACTACAGTTCTAACGGCAGCTCGCAATGAGCTTCTAAATTACCATGTTCTCTATTGATATCTACCTTCCAAACCCCCGCCACTCCAGATCCACTTTGCGAAGCTAATATAGGATTAGCTCTTTCTCCTTTGGTGCCATCAAGTCTACAGCTACCCTTCCCAATTCCAGTACCGCTTTTGAAAAGGGAACCTCTGGGAACAGAATAATGATTTCCATCCAGTTAATCTTGCGGAGCATTTTGGGCTAGTATGAGGAAAGAGTCGAGCAATAGGGCAGGCTTGGGTTCGCAGGTGACCCAGGTACACTAGTGACAACAGATGCTCTCGGATGAGGTTGATATAGTCAAGAACTGCCACATGTTAGCACTTTCCAGAATGCGAAAAAGATTCGGATGGAAAAACTATAAATACTTCTTTTGGTAAGTACAAATAGAAGATACACTATCAAGTTTGCATTTTTCTAGCTGTTGACTTAACTTTCTTGCCCTTCGCTGTTTTCGGTCTTTGTAGAAAAATCACAAATATCATGACTATACATTTTGGTCTTTATTAAAGCTCGATCATCGAAACCCACTACAACACGTGTCGAGATATTCCATCAAGACTGCTATTCTTGATGTTGGAGGCCTTGTTGTCCTATTCAAGGTCTATAATCATGACAACGTTTATAATGGGAAAAGTGAATTGTACAACCGACTCGAGCCCCTTGCTTGATATCGAATTTAATGCATATCTATAAGGTGGCAGCTCCAAGACGTTAGGCCTTGGTTCAAAGCTGATCCGGACGTGCTCAATGTAAGAAGAGTGTTTGCCAATGCCATCTCCGCCTTTTCACGGATAACTATTTCAACAATATCAGCAAAATGACTAAGAAGTCTGAACTATTAACAGCCTGCTGGAACTGGCCCATAGTGATAACCCTGAGTCAGTTCTAGCGAAGTGTTCCGGAACGCTCATCGCCATTAAGAATCCACACAGCACTGGTCACATTTATTAGACGTTTCTGGACTGGGTTGGGGCAATTCGTAAACTTCCGTTGCACTCTTTCGTGCACAGTAGGCCGACAACGATGAAGCGCGCGAGAGGCTTCACAAAGCAAAGGACTACAATGAAAATGTAATCCAGTATTGTACGAATCGGCATTTCTTCATCACCTCTTATGGGTTGGTGGATTTGGGCCCGTGCGATGTCTGTCCCCGACATCGTTGTCGTGATGCAAGGGTATCCACTTCCACTGGTCCTGAAATCAGATGAGAAGCTCACAGCACTGCTACGTTCAATGGGGCGTATTTGAAACTATATATACCCGACGAAACGACAGGCCGAACGAATACATGTCCGTCGGAAACTACCATGTCAGTGATATCATGCAAGGGCAAGTGGTTTTGGCGCATATGGCGCGAGATTGTGAGGATGTAGTATTCAACACTCGGTGAACTGATTTATAGCCGCAAAATAACTACGTTACGTTCTAGGAAAAGCAGTTAACATAGATAGAAACAATTATTTTAGCTATCTCACTCCCGAATCTGCTATTTAGGGAGGGGGGCCCTAAATCTCACAGCATACTGTTGAAATGCTACTAGGTATGTATAGAAGTCTCTGCCAATAGTACAGATACTAATACGAGTTTAAAATTTCTTTTAATTGAATTCCACAAGTAAAAAGATAAGTTGTATACTGCATCTGGCTACAATATAACATAGTTTTCTTTATCTTCTTTTGCTTTTACTTACTTTCTATAAGTTATAAGGCCTATGGGCCTAAATGAGCCATGACGAGTCGGGTTAACCCGGGTGAGGTCATGTGGCCCTAAATATATATCCTCAGATCGCTGCGGGCTTTGCTTAGAAGTGAGTCGTCTCAGCTGTATCCTAATACTACGATTCACTCTGCTCTGTCTACTATTTCTTTTTCCTAGTGACCCCATTCTAACATAGGCTATTACTAGAGTATACTCCCTAAGTTAGAGCTACTATTATATACTATTATAGAAAGAATTATGTTAATAGAATATGTAAAATATATACATTACATATTACTTTCAGGACGGAGCTCAACACCACTACGCTACAGCAACCAAAAGGTACTAATGTTCAATCCATGAATATTCCTGGCATTGAACAACATATATACATGATGCCTTACATTTATCTTCTGATAAATGGCTTGCTAACAATTTTATAAGTGTTAGCGTTTTTAGCATTATAGAGAGATTGTAGCACAAATTTTAGAAAAATCTGGGTTAAAACTTTTTCCGAATGCTGGGCCTGTCCCAATGCTGGGTTCTACGATGACCTACTGGCTCGGGAGCGATTTCTTGAGTGGCTAGAGCCAAGCGAAAACTTCGCTGAATGCGGATTGGTGCAAGCCTTATTCTAGCCTTTCCATCTCATCCCACCATGGAAGGCAACAGCATGAATCTTTAACGCCAAAGATGGCGCTTACAGCCCTCGCCTGATTGGAGTTCGCAGCCATTAATAAGCTACATGTTCACGGCCTTAACTCAGCTCGACTCCCGATCAGCTTCTTGCATCACTGTGTTTACCTTACACCCCGCAACAAAGCGATTCACACCATGGCAGAATATATAGGGCTGGCTTCCGGGCTACTAACTTTGGCTACCTTCGCCTTCCAGTCTAGCATCACACTTGCGCAGACGGTTCAGAGTTTCCAATCTCATCCTAAACAAGTGCGCGATCTCAAAGAAGAGCTTGAGGCTTTGACTGAGGTGCTGCGCTCGCTCACCGAGACAGTTGGCGCTACTACTGATGTTGATTTCTCTGCTCTTGAACTTCCATTGCTGCGATGCGGCAATGCTTGCAAAGAGTTCGAGGAGGAAATCATCAAATGTTCGTCACGGTCCGGTGGTAATCGGAGGAGCTTTCGAGACTGGGCCAAGTTGAAGTACATGGGTGACGGCATCGATGGTTTCAGGAGACTATTGGCTGGATATAAGTCTACCATAATCATCGCCCTCACGGACGCAAATCTGTAAGTTTATATTGTTTTGCATACAAAGCAGCTCTAACCATTTCTTGTCCTGGTCAGTCGCATATCCTCCGTCACCACCGAAAACCTCAGCGCATATAAAGAACTTATCGAGACTGCTACTGATGACCTGGAAGGCCATCTTAGAAGCATCGATGAGAAACTCGAAACGATATTTGGACGCACTGTGGTTGGATCCGATTCAGATGCGACAGAACTACGACGCATAAAGGAGGAGCGGTTGAGTACGCAGAAGTGTCTCCAAATCTGCGCCCAGTTGGCCGACCATATCAATCAGATTGAGCTTATACCCGAGCGCAGTAGCAGCCCTACCAGATCCATGGAGCCAGACGCTGTATCTGAAAGGCTCACTATTGGCGGCCTACAGGAATGCAAGAATAGCCTTGCTGTTACTGCAGCAAAGTTGGAACGGCATATGATAGATCTACTCGACCGATTGGTGGTAAAATCTAAGGCAGCGACATCCTCTAATGAGGAATTTGCGGATCTTGCAAGGTTACGGGAAGAGTGGGAAACGGCCCGCCAGTGCATGAATATCTGTTCCAAAGCAGAAACCCATTTGAAGGAAAACATCAGCGTCATTGACAACTACGCTACGGGCGATGCCATACAGTTCATGGTTTCGACTGATGGCAATATTATCAATGGTAAGAATCGAGGACTTGGGTGGAGAACGAGGCAGGTCGGAGGTCACCTCAGCGACATTTCGGTCCAAAAGTTATCAGGAGATTTCACAAACACGAATTTCCGCAACACCATGAACGACGGCTCGTCTTCGAAGGGCAATACACCTTCCGTCCCTGTTGATGGTACGGAGCAAAAACCTGCAGCAGGAATCCAGGAACGGTATGGGCAAGGTCATAAGCTCCCGTCTTGGAAACCTGTGGACACGCCTATGACTTCTGCTGACATGGCAGGGGGCGGGCGCAGTAGCTGAACGAAGGGATAGAGGGTGCATGGCCTACTGTTAACGACAGAACGTCAATGCTTTTCGAGTTCATTTTGATAAAAGTACATCTAATCTAAATATCCGGGAACCAATAGTATGAATTTAATTGCTTTCATTAATTACTTTTTATTTTACAGTTGCTACCTAGTGATAAAGTTATAAATTTCTAACAGACAAAGGGTTTAGAATTAATATCAACAAATTAAATTTATAGTACCTAGTTATCTGCCGCAATCATGCAATAACTTCCTAATTCTTTCTATTACTATCTAAAGCTGCTCTGTTTAGATGTTAAGTAGTATTGCTATTAAGAAACAACTAAGAAGTCTATTGTTATAATACTATTCTGTTTTAAATATATTGTTCAACTCTTTCAAGTCTTTTGATTTAGGTATAAGGTTATTATAAGAATAACAGGTATAAAAATCCCTATAAACTAGAAATTATAATTCGTAACGGGAACAGACTAAGTAAACACAAAGACTCCTATATCCAATCAGTCGATTAGAAAGTCTAATCCCATTTTCTCACAAGCCGTGATGCAACACCTCAGACACGCTTCTCTCCGCAGCATACCGCGCGAATTGCCTGATACGCTCAGCAGACAGGCGATCTGGCCCAGTTCATTGCCATTGGCACTGAGAAGTAGAAGCGGCTTCCATGCCGATGACTGGTGCAGTTCCAGTGCACCTGCTGAAACAACTTCGACCCGTTCGCCCTCTACAAGTGTACCCACCCGCTCCTCATCGTGGGTGCATCCTAGTGAGCGGTCGCCGTAGTGAAGACTCCAGCTCAGCTTTGTGACCTGGTATATGGACGCCGAGATACTTAGCCCGGAGTCCTTGGTCTTCAATTGCATCTCTAGATCTAAGCTGTCGTCGCCTTCGTCGGCCACCCAGCTTAGCTGGAGTGGTCCGGTGCGATCTTGGGGTCTCAGCTTTGCCCGCCCTCGTAGCTCCTTTCGGTAGTGTGGTGGTATTTGGTTTACAGAATACCCGTTGTCCGGGCCACGGATCTCCACCAGTCGCTGATTTTCTGAGCGGATATGCCCCGGCTCAACCGTCACCATCTCGCACGATACGGGGCTGAGACTTAGATCTAAAATGAGATTGCGATATATCAGATATCCTTCGGTTGAGATGACATCCAGTCCATAGTTGCCCTCTGGCCTCTTGGGTCCTTTCCCGTGTAGCCAGAAGTACCAACTATACAGCACGTCCGATTGGCGAAGGTTATCTATACTATCGAGGTTTTTGATCGCTCGGCCCAACTCCGAGTTTTGCGGGGAGCAGGTCGACCGGACACGCACCCGGTCCTTAGTTGAGGTGTTGAATTGGAGGAATGTGATGAGAAGAAGCTGTGTCGTCAGCATATGTGCTAGTCGTGCATAGTCCCGCCGGTCTAGGGGGTGATTTGTCTGAAATCTTCGAGCCAATTTTTGATCATTGTCCATGCCTTCGAAATCCGCAATCTTTCCTGTTGTGATACGAGCAAAGTGCAATTGCGTCCACGAGGTACTCTCAGGCTGGCCTGCAAAGGCCGTTTGACTGGCGTGCAGCATTTCCGTCGCTTCTTTGGTACAGCAGCCCCACCATGTAGCGATTGCGTCGATTGTGACGCGGGTTTTGAGGGGAACGAGCTTTGATTCCTCATTTTCACCACCTATAGACGGCTTGGTCGATGTCTGGGATGTGGAAAACGAAACATCGTCGGGATCGTCATCGCCACTTTCGTCCACCGGCTCCTTCTGGCACCTTCCTAGAATGGAGACTGCAGCCCCTATTGCCAGAGCCACCATCTCTTTGCTTTCTGATTCGCCGAGGCCCTGGCTAATGGTTGCCGTCTTCGCAATGCCGTTGATGGAAACCCGGTTGGCCCGGATTGGTCCTGGCTCCTTAATGACGAAGAGATCCTGTGCGTCCTCCATCTTGCGTCCCAGTTTGACTTCAGTTTTTCCCGAGAGGCCGATATCAGGAAGATATCTCTCCAGTCTCACCTGCCACCCTCCCGCTGCAAAATTGCCATGGATTTCTTCTCCATTTATGACGACACAGACGCGGAGGCCACAGATAGAGTGTGCTAACGCGAAGGCCAAGGTGAGGCTCCATGGTGTCTTGACAACGCACCGGTAGTCGTCTGGAAACCGTGAGATAATGCAGAGCGCTTGGTAGAAAGCTTTCATAGCACCAACAGGCAAATCTAACGAGGCTTCGGGCAAAGGCATCTCTGAAATCCATACGACGGGCCGCTCGAGCACGCATTCTTGTGCGTTCAAGATATCATCTTGCCAACTCACGCAAGTTGTCTGTGACTCAATTGCCGTCACTACGTTGGTAACTTGGGTCCTTCGCGGCTTTATCGGCAGAAGGTCTAAAGGGGTTGCCTCGACGATGCTCCGCACAAGATCGGACGTTGTTTTCGCACCCAGGGCTTCGATTAGGAAGGACACTACAAGTAGCGCAGCCTCACCGTCGCGCGTCTTGGCCATCTCCCCGGTTGCCGATGATTTCCCTGTAACAACTTCGATGCCCGTCTCTTGGATCTTCCAACGCGCCGATTCTTTCGTCCATTTCTTGTTAAAGTACTCGACGGCCCGCGCTGACGGCTGCAGTAGTCCAAGTGCCTGTATTACTGAAATGAGACCAATCGGCTCGCTGTGATCTGTGTACAGTGACTGGTACACCGAAAGGCCAACGGATTGGCCCAGATCTATGAGTTTGAAGGCGCTGAAGGGGATCTGGACAAGGCTATCAGGCATTTTCGATCACAGTATAGAGATGTTGGTATGGCTTTCCGTAATAAAAGTTAATATGATGATAAGTAGGCTGCGAGTTCACAGTGTCAGGCTGAGCTCCAGGTCGCATGAACATCGGAGACAGGTTGTTCCGAGCTGGGTATGCTATCTTGGTAAAGCTAAATTTAGAAAGAAAAGAAAAGAAAAAAACGCACTTTATTTCTATAGCTTTCTATTTAGTGTTTATAGATCTAACATCTGTAGACATATCCAGTTTAAACACTAATCTTTTAGTATGTCTTAGAGTAAGCAACTTGCTCATGAAACAACCTACTCTTGTAGAAATTCAAATTTCATGCGTCTGTAGTATTTAATTTAAATAAATTTAAATATATACATATATATTACCTGTCCATAGCTTCTTGCATTATTTCGGTACAGAGTGGGTTAAGACTTTGTATTAGGTTAACTTATTTTAAGTCCAAAAGTCTTTTTATTTTACTACTTACACTTTATTAATCTGGTTTAGAACTACTACATACTAAAACCTTTAAGAATGTTTAAATAGTTTAGAAGAAAGAACTACAAGCACTTCTAGTAGCTATAAACGGAATTTCTATTATTGTTTGCTTTCTTCTAACTGTTAGGTAAACTTTCTTGCCCCTCTTATAAGTACAGACGACAAATCTCGATATAGGAATGACTGTAGACTCCGCCACATACTCTTGACAAGTCTGGATGAAACCCGCTAGTGTATTTAATATCCTTCCGTATCACAGTTAGTCGACATCTACAAATCCACCTCCTTATTCAGTATGCTTACATCAATGCACCCATTACAGGGCCAATCTAATAAAGCACACCCTATCGTTTGACATATCCATAGAAACCTTTTGATCGATTGCTCAAGCTATCTAGAAAATAACCTTTACTAGAGTCATGATGTTTTGCGAATGTTAAGGTCGGAGTAACGTATATGCCACTGTTCCAAGACGCCAGCACACGAAAATGTCAACACCACACATTTTCATGTGGAGAATGCATATTTAATAGCCAAAATTGCTTGTAAATGGTGCTTAGTAGGATGCACGCCTACCTGTATATACTCGTAGTTATTGCGTTGTGAAGTGGGCGTGTTTACATCGTGGGGAAACTCAACAATATTTTCAGAGTTCCCGTTCCTGCGAGAGAAAGGGTGGAAATATGTCTAGTAGTGCAAGTGCATCGTGATTTATCCTTCATCCTATTGGTTCGCTTCCGCATACGAACACCTGCACCAAGGCTAGAGCGCCGCACTCTCTCATTATCATCCATCAGCCTAACATGTTCTGCACCCAATGCCAATTATTCTGGAAGTCCTGCATTTCTACGGCCAATATACTGGCCACATTAACAACATGCCAAGACATTCAGTGGACACGCTACGAAACAGTTCTCCACTGCAGTGTAGCCCAGCTGAGTCAAACTTCGCGCCTCGGTTGCCCAATATGCCGCGCTATCCTCTCTACGCCCACTAGTTACGAGCAAGAGACCTTGCTAGCTGATATTGATGAGCGTTTGGATATAATCCTTGAGCTGGACCCGGATCGAGGACCTCATCCTGCAATCTTAGCCACCTTTCGTGAGGCTAACCAGGAAAGTGTCCGCCTTCCAAAGCGCATGATAGCTGGATGTGCTGGACTCTTGCAAGACGGTAAGCAGAAATGACGTTTGTATGAGCTCTTCTGATTTGACTATTATAGATGATCTCGCATTGACGCTCCAAAAGTGCAGCGAGCTCGACAATAGTAGCACCGGCTCCGATGCTGCACTTGGGCTGGCCTCTTACTGGCTTAATAAATGTCTATCTGAGCATGAGCCTTGTAGAGGGATGGGTTCTCCAACCAGCTCAACGTTTGTCCCTACTAGACTCTTAGATGTTAGCCGGGGTATCATTCGGCTCATCGAAACTGCCCACGAGAGCATGAACAGAGAAGGCGACGGACGATATATTGCTCTTAGTCACTGCTGGGGAAAGAATTCCATAATTCGCACTCTAAATGAGAACTACCAAAACCATCTCATCGAAATTGGAACAAGTAGCCTGTCGCAGACATTCAAAGACGCTGTGGAGACGACGCGGAAGATCGGTTTTCGTTATCTCTGGATAGACTCTCTCTGCATCATCCAGAACAACAAGGAAGACTGGTCAGCTGAGGCCGCGACCATGTGCGACGTTTACCGCAATGCTGTCCTCACTATCTCAGCGGCCCATGCTGCGGGAGGAGATGTAGGGTGCTTCGAAAAGCGAGACGGGCTGTTGCAGTTCCCCTTCTTCGTTTCTGTGCCCTTACCAGGATCGGAATGCACAAAACCTTCAAGCCAAAGAACTGCTCAAAATGCACGAGTTCTTTTCACCACCTATGGTCGCAGCATAGGCCTCGGAGGTCCCGAACCCCCACTCTATGGCCGCGCCTGGGTCCTCCAAGAACAACTCCTCCCCATACGCATGCTCATCTTCGACGGACCCCAGTTGCGGTGGGAGTGCCTTTTCATGCATGGCTCCGAGTCCAATCCTCAGAGTGGCATGTCGCGGCACGTCGGTCATCAAAAGGTCATTCGAATGGGCATCATGAGCGACACAGAATTCTTTGACCTAGTCGAGCCCAAATATGAGAAGGAATTCGCGCACCGAGTGCAATATCAATTTTGGTGCTCAGCGGTCATGGATTACACCCATCGCGGGATGACGAACCCATTAGATAGACTTGTAGCTATTGATGGCATCGCAAATGCGCTCGGTCAGAAAACCAAGCACAAGTACCTGGCCGGAATTTGGACCCCAAATTTATGGATGGGGCTGTTGTGGAGCATACCGCATACTGCAGAGTTCACGCCCACTACAATGGGAGCCTTCAACATGGAGGAAAATGTGCACATTCGCCACGACACTCCCATAGCTCCAACCTGGTCCTGGGTTTCGGTGACCGCTCCCGTCGTCTATCCCGTGCCCACTATCATTGCGCTCGAGCCCATATGCAAAGTCTTCACATCTCAAGTCTCTGGATCCCCTGAAAAGCAGAGCGGAAAACTTGAAATCTACGGCCACACACGCACCGCATACATCAACTCCATATATCCCTACGCCATCCGCGAGGCCGCTGAATTACATCCCACCATGACATGTGAAAAGCCAACAGGGGCCCCGGATCTTTTCACCTATCGCGGACAAACATTCGAACCATATAATTTCTTCATTGTTTGGTCGGGTGATGATGCGCCGGGATCACAAAAGTTTACCTACTCAGACTGGCGGTTGGTACGTGGAACATGGCGGCCTGATAATGTGCTTGATCCGAAAACGCCAATCACATTTCTCGCAATTGCACAGCAGAATTCGGGATTGAAAGAAGGTTCGCTGCTACCAACTCATGAGAATCAAGATCCCTTGGCGACATATGCATTAGGGCTGGTCCCGACGGGGAAAGTGAAGGGGGAGTATACTCGTGTGGGCTACGCTGTATGGGAAGATTGCTCTTGGTATGGCTATAAATGTGGGCATGGGGAGAAGACAATCAGAAGAGCTGAAGGATGGCGGGCAATGTTTGCTAGAGGTGCCTTCAGGAGTAGGGGGAGCAGCGGCGAGGTAGATGGAAAGGGTCTGCATGGACACGATTTTCAAGCAGACAGGATCCCTAGTATTGAGGCGTATCACAAAGAGGTCCGCTTAAAGGAAGAGACAATCATAATTGTATAAGAATGTAACGATCGGATAACGTTGTTGGTAGGTTCGCATAGATAAACTAAGTTGTTTGTATGAAGGAGAGTCTAACTACAGTATATATAGGAGAAGTAGGAACACTAAGATATAAGGCTTGCTCGTGTGTGGAAGTCACATGAGCTGTACAGTTGCAAAGAAAGAAGGCGGTTCCTGGATTGATAGTAGGTCAAACATAATACTGGTTGCTGCCCATTCCTCTTCCCGTGATGATGACGTCTCTCGGCCTTCTTACGGTTGTAGCGAAAACAACTCGACCTAAACTGTACGGGGAGGAAGTTGGTGGAATATTAGAGAGTGACTGCGATGATTGTTGGTATCAAGCTGAGAGAGGGATCTTATGTATCTGTACATGTTGACGTAATGAAGCACTAGGACTATCTGAGATAGTCCAGAGCCATGGTACACCCGAAGGCATAGCTGTTGTACTGTTGCAAACATTGCCCTCGGCACTCTACACTAGCTTCTCTGTGATATTGTACCCCTCACCGACGATGAACTTCTGGTTGGAATCCTTGAAGGCCTTGCGGTTCGCGAGATCCGACATGGCCACAGGCTCGTGAATCTGTCGATGGGGTATGCGAGGTGGACGCGGTTTGGGCGCAGGCGGTTGTTCGGGGCATCAGCTCTTAGCCATCCCCCACAAGGCCTAGAAGATAGGTAGTATTTGTAACAGTATAACGGCACCGTTGTCACATGTAGGGCGATCGTCCGGTATACTCCTAGTGCTGTATTGTCAACCCTGTACTTGGACTCCTCTCTTAGCTAGATACACAGATCATCGCAGGCACCCTCGTCTTATGATCCATCAGCACCATTCTTCCATTACTGTTACACTTCCTATAGGCCAATCGACGACTGTTTAATCCCTCTCTAGGCTCTTCGGGGGCCTCTCTTGCAATCCAATGGAGATTTGTAGCCTGTTCTCTGCGCTTGAGGTTCTCCTAATTAAGGGCCTTTGGAGCCTCCTTTGTTTCCTTTCTGCATATTTGGCAGGGCTCTTCTCTCTATACCTAAAACCCCCATAGAATTGTGTTTGATTGTATTTTAAAATCTGATGCTTTTCAAAACCAGAATTATACTTGTCCACCTCCTTGATCTATACCCTGCTTTCTCCTGCTATACCCAGCCTCATACATGACGTTTTTAAAGGTGCTAGAGCTTATGCTAGGTAGTATGTTATTGAAATCTCCGTCCTTAATTGCCTGTCAGGCCTCCTTCTTGCGGTAGATGTAATTATTGTGGCCAGCTGGATAATCTTGAACTTCTGTTCCTGAGTGAGCAGCTCATCCCTCCCTCTCCATGGCTCGTTTATTTATACATGGGCATTGTAAGCAAGTACTCTAGCTTCTTCTGCTCTCATAATTGTATGCTTAATAACTTTTGAGATCCCACAGCGGCCACGGTTCATAACTTCGAGATTCGGCAATGGAAAACCCCTCCGAGGATAGCGGCACCTGCGCCCTCCTCAGTGCTTAACTCAGCCGTTAGTAATTAACAGGACTAATGCTACAGTAATGGTAGCTGCCACGTCTCCTCTGCATGGTTAAAGCAACGTTATGTTGATAGGTTGGTGGAGGCGCAGTGTACCATCAATTGGCTAGAGTTCGAAGTAGTCCTGATGCAGCAATCGGAACACGATGAGCTAGGTACTACCGTAAAAACTTGCCATCTTCATTGAACGCTAGCAGGGGCAGTTTTTGATGGAAACCCCTGAACGCGCTCAAATCATATCAAACGATCTCCAGAACTAGATGTCTGACTGGCCGGACGTTGTATCAGCCGTGATTTAAGCTCATCTGGTGCGTGCTGGCCCCTGCTAGCGTTTAATGAAGATGGCAAGTTTTTACAGTACGGTAGTACGCCGTAGAAGTCCTGGCTTGGCACCGGCAATGAGTTCTGCATCCTCAAAGCCTCCCCACTCCCCGCTCGAATCTTCCCTGAACTGGTGGACTCGTGATCTCCGTGGAGGATTGCTGCTCAATTTACGCCCATCTTTTGCGTCGTCCCTCTAAGCACGTCGTCGCCATGACCGATGCGCAGCCGCCAGTGATAATCCGTACACGCCGACGCAACAACATTCTCGAACAACGAACAATCAAGTCCTCAGCCATCCTTCCACTCTCCACTCTCGCTCCACATGCCCAGCGCCTCGTCTGGCTGAGATTCTAGCCGCCTCTGGTTTCTGCAAACTCCTTCAACGTTCAACTCCGCCGTCATCCCCGGATAGCTCACCGACCAGCCTGCCTCGCATGTTCCGAAATCGCGCCCACAGTCCATTCTCATCACACCCAAGCGACGTCGACCATTTCCACGAAGCCTCGTTGGCAAGCGTAGCTTAGCGGAGACACGCCGTTCGACATACCAACGCTTGATCCGGAGGTTTTCATGAGGCCCAGGAGGTCCTCCGCAGCGGTTGTGCGGCCGAGCGAGGCAGCTCGGGCAAGCAGGACCTTGAAGTTTTGGATTCTTCCGGGAGCTTTTCGTGCCGCACCGATGATTTCGGCAAAGACATCGGCGTCGCCGCTCTCGACCGCGACCAGGATCGGTTGATCAAGCACCTCAACCTCCGGCATGGAAACTTTCATCAACTCCTTTACGATGCGAATGTTCCCCAGAGCAGCTGTAGCTACAAGGGCGTCAAAGCATGCGGTGCTGAAAGTCGTCGACTCTCGGTATTTGCTCATCGCAAAGGTCAACAATTCCTCGGCTTCGTTCTCTGCGAAGATGGCGAGACTTGAAACAGCGTCGCAAAAAAAAAAAAAGCGCAAGTTGAACATGGTTGGAGCCGGATGGACGAAATGAAGTCAATGAATTGCATTGCTATGCGCGTGCCATTTGCACGGGGGTATGTAAGTATAAACAAGGGAACAGAATAGTAAAACCAAGCTACAAAAGGAAAACTAGGAAACGATGGTCATGGTGAGGCCGAAAATTTGTAGTTTCGAGAGGCATGCATGCGGAAGGCGCCGAAAAGCCTTCCATGAGGCATGAAAGGGGAGAGCATGTGGAAAAGTTTGATCTGACCGTCAATCGTTCGAGACTACTGTCGCGTATAACCACTATGAGACCGCGGTGTCGTAAACTCAGAAACCCCATCCTGCTGATTCATCGGAGAACTCATTTGTTTAGGACTCAACCGGCTCGTAAAATGCCTTATAGATTTCGGTATAATATGGCCTCTTGACGAACGACGTTGATGCCGTGACCCCTCAAACATCGACGAAGTATCGACAGAATGCGGATAGTGAATCTCAATTGGTTTCGAAGAACTACCAGTATCGATCTGAAAAGGGTCTAGATCCAATCCTGGTGGGATTTGGGGATCAGGTTCGGAAGGCAGACCTAGACTTTCTTGGTCTATGTCCATGATGTAGCTTATGCGCCTTCCGCTGGCGTCGGTCACGGTTCCTCCGGTGTGAGATGGGATATCGAATCCGACAAGGGTGCCTGGGTGGGGTTCTACGAAGGTGGTCATGTCGTTATCGGATAGCTTGCATGTAGGTGCCGTTAAGGTGTTCGACCGGGCGTGGGGTACGGGTTTTGTTGGATTACCCTTGAGAATCTGGTTGAGCTGGTCCTGTGACAAAGTGTCGAAATTAGGTATTGAGTCCTGAGAAGGAGTCTTGAAGCTTGGATCCAAATCTACTACGTCGTTAAAAGGACGACCTTCCCGCAGGCTGAGAGCTGTATGCAGGATAACGTCTACGTCGGGTCTCATGTCGCGGCATTCCAGTTTCTGCTTCAGAATGCGCGTATTCTCTGGCCTCCAAGTGATCTGATATCTTGGCTGTTTGGTTCCGAGAACGGAGAAAAGTTCCTTCCAAGCATTTCGTGTGGCATCTTGGCGTAGTAAGTTATGAATCATATTGGAATACTTCCACTCAGACCGTTTCATCCCTTCCTTCTTCATATGCTGGTCCGCAACGTGGTTGCATCGCTCGTCCCATCCTATGAGAACAGCTTTGCAACCATCAAAGCCACATCCATATACCACTCGAGGAAGTAGCCGTATCTTTATGTCCGTTGGCGGAGGTAAACCTGGATGATGGGATTGACAATGGTTTAAGAAGTCTGCTTTGCGATCGAAAATCCGGAAACAATGACGAAATGGGCTGGGCCAATCCTCTCCAGTTTCGTGGTGCCGCGTCTCATGCTTTTTCCAGTCGGACTTGGCGCGGAATGACTTATGGTCAGGGCAAAAGGTGCAAAACCAACAACAGTCTTCATTGGCTGACCGTCCGCTCCGTCTTGTAGTTGAGGAAGCAATGGAGCTTGAATCGCAGTCAATGGGGGGAGGCGGGACTTGCAAAGAGGTGTCCATCGGACTGAATGCCTCCGAAGCTAACGAGGGTATAGGTAACGGGCTGGGTCTTGTAGGATTGAGACCGGAACGATAAAGCGATGGGTCACATCGGGGTCGCGAACGAGAAGAAGCGGACGACAGCAAAGACGGCGCGTAATCGGCGCTCACGGCCGAGAGTCGTGAGTCGGTAGACTTGCGAGAGAACTGGGAAGAGGGCGAGAATGAGATGGTTGAAGTAGGGCCTGCGAGAAATTAGTTGAGGGAGAGGTGTTGGATTAGTGACCAGCTACTTACGAGAACTGGAAACCTGCTGTACCATTCTACATATCTCAGGCCATTCATGTTTCCCTAAGAGCGCATGGATGTGTTGAAGCGACTCCTCATCCATGGTAGTGGAATGAATCGGTCAATCAAGAGTCCAGAGTACTTCGTAGTTTCTATACCACAAACGGTTTGAGACACGTTCACGCCGAGTGTCAACTTGGATTCGCAGAAAAAACGAGAGGGGAGGGGTAGAGACGAAGTAAGGTCTAGCTTGGAATGCAAAAAGGCATATGGGATAGTGGCAGTCGAGTGCGACGTATCCAATGGAGGAGAAGAAGAATAGAGTGTAGATTCAAGAAACCATTGATGCTTGCACCATTATAAGGCTGTTTACAAGGACAGATCAAGGTGCATGAATACGGAAATGTTCTAGAAAATCAAGAGCTCAGATCCGGTTTGGTCAAAGCGCGCCCGAACCCTGGGCCCTTGGCGCTCGCTCATAGCCAATCGTTTTGCTACTAGCGTCAAATCCATCGACCAAGCAGATTCTACGCTCTCTTGCCAGCAAATTACCATTTTGCCAGGCTTATAACTGGTGACGGAAGGGATAAAAACCTTCTTTGACGGCGGCGAGAGGACTCGCCGTCTATCACACTTCGTATCGACACTTGCGGATTCGTGTACTCGCACAATCCTAGCCTGGCGGCTGCGAAGAGGCATGTCTGGATAGGCGGATGCCGAAGACTTCAGATTTGAGGCTCTGCAGATTGAGATTCTAGATACAGCCCCCCCCCTGCCCGGGTCGTTAGCGCCAACAGACCAGAGTTGATTGTGGGGAACTGTACCCAATCAATGAATTGCCTCAGGGATAACAAATTGGTGGCTTCTGACGCCTCTTGACCAGTTTGGGCTGCAGGATTATAGGAGCTAGTCTGTTCTAGTTATGAGTAGCTAGCGCCACCCTTAGAGACTTTGCTGTTTGATTGAGGCTCTCCTTTGCCCTAGTCCTTCTTAATAAAGACTGGAGGACCCTTCTTGTTGTGTATGATAGCACCCTGCACTATCTACTTGTTATATCCTTAGAAGCGTGGCGTTATGCACTTAGGAAGCATCTTTTTAGCAGGGAGCCGTGTAACGTAGATTTGACCCTAGCAGAGTACAAAGGACGACTTATTAGACGGTAGTAAGAGGTTTCTTTGTAGCCTGTACGCGCTGATAGCCTTAAGATTAGAAGGCTGTTGTAAGGGGCAGAGTCCTGAGGACCAAAGTGCCAGGTAGAATACGGATGGAATTGATAAGGAAGCAGAGGCTTCCTGCTACAAAGGTTTAAGTACTCGGAGTTCCTCCGCTAGCTAGCTTCTATAGGGATAGTGTTCCTTAATAATCCCGAGGGCTTCTAGTCCGAGGACTTATATGGCCTGACCCATCACATCTGTTTTAAGAGCCTGCTGCCCTACAATAATCCCTAGCTTAGCAGCAATTACTCGCTAATCCTTCTGTTAGTTCTCAGCGCAGAGCGTTGCGTGTATTATTAGGCGATTAAGCGTAGTATCGTTAATAGGTAGTGCAAAAACTTTTAGTTTGGTAGGCGTGAGGCGGCCTGACCTGATGCACGAAGAAATCGTAGTTTGTGACCTTCTAAGCTAAGCTGCAATTTCGGCCTGTGTAAGGCCCTTATCACGCCAGCGGAATATGTTAACTCGTTCCTCACGCGTGAGGTGGCGCTTAGGCGTTCTTGGGTCCATCTCTGGTGATCTCAGGGCATCAGAAAGGTGGTTGTTGAGCGAGTGAGGTTGCGCAGGAAAGTGGCTGCAGGGCACCCTAGTAGGTTGTTAGCGCTAACGACCCGGGCAGGGGGGACTGTAAGTCGAAGACAGTTGACCGATGCTGAGGCGACCCACACCTAACCCCAGATTTGAGTCTTCTAGAAGGTCGCTAAAGTGGCGATCAGCCGGGCCTCAGTGACGCGGACATTTTGAAATAGTGAGGCGGCCGAGTCGATGGGCAATACTGTATCGCTGACTGTTTTTTTTGGGGGGTTTTTTTGAGAATGTTCCGGAAGCGGCTGAAGACGTATGCAGGTCGTTGAGGGCTTAATTCCAAGGAACCCCAAGTTCGTCCGTAGCGGCCATTAATTCACGATGTCTGCGCATGCACGGCGCTGAACGACGGCAGGACGTACGCCCCGTTTGCAACCAATCACTAGTAGAGAGCAGGAATTCTACAAAATAAGGTCGACAGCGCAGTCCTCATATTCAGTTGTTGACATATTGTCTATTCTGATACTATCTTCTAAGGTGTAGTACGTTCCACGGAAGCTGCGGAGAGCAGCCAGGTACGGGGGCAAACGGAACAAATATGTTAGTACTAGCGCACATAATCACTAGTGGTATTATCCCGAGTGGACTCATCCCGAGTGGTTCTATCCCAGGTGCTTGCACGACATTGGATGTGCCCACTCCCTTATGTTTCGGCTAGCCCTTCTTTTCGGCCAGCCTACTTGCAGCGTTTACCCGAGTGCTTTTACCTGGGTAACGGGTGACTGCTTTAGGTTCCTACAGTGACCCGAGTGCTTTTACCTGAGTAACGGGTGAACGCTTTAGGTCTACTACTATTACGTGAGTAACGTCTGTCCCTACGTTGCGGGACGCACCCTGTCGCGGGACGGGTTCGCACTTCGGATCCTTGTTCTCAAAATCCTATGGTCGTATGTGAAGGATTGGTTTGATGGATGCGTATAGATAGTGTGTCTTTGCTCCGCTTCATGCCCACAATTTATCCTCACGCGCCCAACAAGAATCTACACTCAGGTGCGTGCAGTAATCAGCAGTATAATTCATCGATGTCTGTAGCCCCGTGGCTGTTTTAAATATATGCCTCTGTTGTAAAATTCTCCCCCTCCTTCAATTTTTACTTATAGGTAGACCATTACTCTCTAACGCCTCCAAACGTAAACACAGCGTCCATATTAAATGCACCAAATGTATTGAGATCGATGTCAAAAGACTGCTGATTCCAGTCCAACTCATCTCCTAGTGAAGTGATCGAAGCTACCGAATCCGCAAAACTCGGTGAGAACTCATCACTGGATACACTCATTGGATTCTGATTCTCATCCCTCATCATACCTTCCTTCCGTTTCTGACCCTCTTCTAACAATTGGCTGACCGTGTCCAACACACCAACCGCATACTTCATGAATTCTGCGCCAGTGCTACTAATACGTAGAGTCCACCTATACTCAGCTAGACGCGCAATGTGTGCTTCGCGCTCTTCTTGATCAGTACTTGTAACACAGAGTATGCTGACGAAGATGCCGATGATGGCGAGGCTGAGAGACGAAGAGAAGTACCAGAAGCTTTGAAGGTGCTCTGGTTTGAGGGATGTGACAAAATGAAGTGCATTTGTGAAGCGTGTACTAGCAGTGTTGCGAGTGAGGGTGTAGGTCTCCATATCATTGGGTGGTAATAGACTTGGAGACAAAGTATGAGAGTGGGTTCGGAGGATGGCTCGATGAAGTGTTATCTCTGCGTTGTAGTATGCAAGATGCAAGTACCCAACGGAGGACAAACGTCGAGGCGTTGTGTCGCCGACCGAAAGCGTAGAAGGAAGGTTTGCATACCAGGCTTGGAGTCGCCTCTGTATCGGGTTTGCTTTCTCCAAAACTTCGTGGATCGACTTCTCTCTTCTCAGCGCCTTCAAGGTGAAGAACTGATCCAATATCTCTGCCACAATCTGGGTAAGCGCGACCATCTGCACAAAGGTCTGCCGTCCCTTTTCAATTTCTGCACTTCCCTCTTCCTCATCATCATCTTGCGCAGTTTCTGGAAAATCGGATACCTCGAGCGATTTAACATCCCAATCGTCCATTCCTATATTTGATGGTCGTCCATACACGAGGGCACCCCACTTATCCTGCATGTACAACGCCCACGCCACTCTTTTCCTTACACCACACTCCCAATCTGGAACACGCCAGTTGGAGCAGTCAAGATGGAGACCTAGGTTCTGCGCCATGGCTAACAGATGACCAGTCAGGGTCCAGGAACTGAAGTCAGGACGCTGCAGTAAGACTAGACCGCCTTGCAGATCGGAAATCTTAGGCCGGGTATGGACTTCGAAGAGGGATTTGAGGACTAGCCGCTCGAGTTCTTTATCACAAGGCTTCGGTAGATTTGATAAGGAGGGACTGTAGGACCACCAGTTTAGAGCGAGCAGGTAAACTGCACCAAGGCCGATAGGAGTTGACTCGCGATAGGTGCGATTATGTTTCTCGAGGAATACCTTCTTGTGAAGAATCGGGAAGGAGGGGTGGACGATGCGGAAGTAAAGCTTCACAAGTTCTGGGCCATGAGGTTTGACGATATTTTCGATCGCATCCAAGTTCGCGAGTTCTCTTTCCATCTCATCGGGCGTGTCGGGACGCATACGAAAGTAAGCATTTCGGCTAGCGCGCCGGAGAATGGGAGAAGCTTTGATAGAAAGACTTTCTCCTTTTGCGTTGAAGGGGAGGTTGAGGGTGATGGAGGAATCAAAGTCACTGGTGGAGCCGATCACAGAACTGGATTGCCTGTTTTGGTGACCCAGTGTCTCTTTTAAGAGGGATGTGTTAGGCATAGAGGAGTAGTCTTGGAGTACGGACATAACAGTATCCTGTCTTGAGGTCCGTTGCCTGCGATATGCGTCAGTGCTGTGTAGACACATTTTTGGCCTAGAGATACCTTTGTCTTGCTCGATTGTTGGGAGTATCCTGATTCCTCTCAGCGATGGCAGAGTTGTTCCTCTTTTTTCGAAGGGGTTCTTGGATATACGTGCACTCGGTAGAACGTGACACACAGAGAACACAGTTGACAGCTTCATTGGGTGAGAATAAACACCGTATCTTTCTTCTTCTGCAGTTATCGCAAGGACGTTGGTCTCTGGGCTTTCCACCTTCCATGGCTATCTCTTTTGCCGGCATCCAACAATATGACAGTTGACATGAAGGGAGCTTGATCGCGTTCGGCTTGTGATGTTGTGCCGCTGATGCGTTTGTTGATTCAACTGGTTAAGATAAGGTGCCGACACGTGAATACACTAGTGCTTGCCTAGTGACTGGGCGTCGGTAGCGTTCTAAGGTCAACTCCAACACGCTCCCATTCGCTGTCTCTGTCATCCCAAGACACGACTGAATTCGATATCCGCTGTCTTGTGTTGAAGAAAACTCTCCAGCATAACCATGCCCGCGAGCAATTGATCCACCACCTTGACTTTGCTACCATTCGTCAGACCGAGTTCCAGCTCGCAGGCCTCATGGACCCATCCCTCCATGCCTGCAAGAATAACACCACCCATCACCAAGACATCAGTGTTGTCCATCTTTCGAAGCAATCGTCTCGTTGCGGCTATGATCTTTCGTTTCGCAACATCTTCCCATCCAGGAAGCAGATCTTCCATACCAATACCCGAGGCAGCCACACCACTGAACTTCGCTAGCAGCTTCTCATTTCCACCCAGAAGACTTGCTACGCCTTCTGATAGAAGCGCTTCGTAAGGTACACCCGTTGTTATAATTCCGAAACCAGACCCTTCGTTCGACAATTGGAGTGCAGCGACGATGCTCGCATCAAAGATTCCTACGACAGGTTTGCTACCAACGTAGGATTGCAGTAAGCGTACAAGTGGATGGTCCGCGTAGCACGCAGCGAGAAAGCCATCGAATTCGCCGGTGATGTCGAGGAGAAGTGGTATGCAATGTGAAGCGCTTTCGTACATCTGAGCCTGAGTCTTGATGATTGAGGGGCCGGTTGGACAGGTCCAATACGATATTTTGGTGTTATTGTTGGGCGCGTTGAACTTCGAGATGATAGGTTTGAAGGTATCAGTGATTGCAACACTCGTATTGGGGTTGATGACAAGAATTTTCAATTCTTGAGGAGCCATCATATTGACTGAGTAGGATATAACCGGGAGAAGACTTGTGTGATGGAACTTATTAAGGTAAGGTGTTCTGTTGAAGACAATAGAGCCAGAAAAAACCTAGCTTATCTAGTTGCACAGTTGGCGACCTATTATGAGATCCTTGAAGATCATCCATGGGGTCGCCTAACAGACTAGAAGTGCGCAGTACGGCGAGTGCCAAAAAGATGAGGCCGTGGAGCATGCCCGCGACCTTCACGCTAAAAAACTTACCCGTGCCCGCGATGTGCCCGCGCGGGCTGCCCGCGCATGTCGTTCACGGCCCGCAACTTCAACCGCGACTTCAAGGCCGCGATAAGCCCACGCAGCATTCAGAGCAAGTTCACATCTGTTGAACCAAAAAGTCTCATCATGTTCGAGATAAGACATGGTGCTGGGAAGAGTATAAAGCAACTTAGGGCCTCCCACTGACGAAACAGCATTAAAGCAGCAATTTATCAATCCTCATCAAGACTTAGTCCTCCAGTCTTAATGCATATTCAGTTGTCAACCATCGAAATGGACGCTACCATCGCAATGCCCGTGGATGATCACAAGATCAATTCCACGATCATTGACGAGAAGTCCTCTCCCTCCGCGAACTCTAGTACCCTCGACATCACTACTGGTACTGTCCACATGACACCTACTAGCATCTACATCGATCCCGCAAAGGAGAAGAGCGTCCTCAAAAAATTTGACAAATACGTCCTACCTCAAGCCTTCCTCTTCATTCTACTTAACTATCTTGACCGCTCCAACCTCGGCAATGCTCGCGTCTTTGGCTTCGAAGAGGATGTCGGTCTGACAGGAAACCAATTCGGCAACCTCGTCACGCTCTTCTTTGTACCATATATCATCACAGAAGTCTTCTGGGTGACGGCCGTTAAGCGCTTCGGACCGAACTATGTAATCACTGTAGCACTCTTCGGCTGGTGCAGCATCACTATTGCGACCGGATTCGTTCAAAACTATAGCCAAGCACTGGCCTGCCGAATGCTCCTTGGACTTTTCGAAGCTGGAGTAGCTCCTGCATTCGCCTTCATCTTCTCAACTATCTACTCCCGCGAATCGACCGCTAAACGCATTGCGCTCATCAACCTCGCCAATGTGACGTCTGGAGCCTTCGGTGGTATGTTCGCTTATGGCATCCAGATGATGGGTATGCGCCGTGGACTTGAGGCCTGGAGATGGCTCTTCATCATTGAGGGGAGCGTCTCTCTTGCGATTTGCGGCGGCTGCCTCTTTTCCTTCCCAAACAAACCTGAGACAGCCTGGTTCCTGAACGCAGAGGAGAAGGAACTCATGATCCAGCGTAAACTGCGCGACGCTGCCTACAATGGTGACGATACTTTCGACTGGAAATGGGTGCGCGCTGGACTTACCGATCCATTCATCTACCTCGCCTCGATCGCCTTCTTTACTTCTTCGGTTGCCATCTTCGGTTATGGCACCTTTCTCCCAACGCTCATCAAGGGCTTTGGCTATACCTCACTGGCTGCCAACTACCTTACCATTCCGGTGTATTTCGTTGGCGCCCTCTCCCTCGCAACGCAAGCCTACTGGTCCGACCGCCTAAAGCAGCGTGCGCTCTTCCTCCTCGTCAGCGCCGTCCCCGTTATCGCCGCATACCTAATCTGTGTCGGCACGTCATCCCCTATCGCAGGCTACATAGCTATGTTCATCTTAGTTCTAGGAGTCTACTCTTTCTCCTGTCTCATGATCACCTGGGTAGCCACCAACCTCACGCCCGACTATAAGCGCTCTGTCGGCCTGCCCATCTTCTGCAGTATCGGCAACTGCTCAGGACTTGTGGCTGGCCAACTGTACCCCAAGACCCAAGGACCGCGCTATATTGTAGGTAATGGGATAAGCGCTGGGTTAGAGGCTGTGGCTGCTGTATTTGTGGGACTTACTTGGTTGATGCTGCGCAGAAGGAATGCGGAGAAGGAAAGGCTAAGACGGGATGGGGCGACTGAGAATGGGAAGCTGGGGGATATGGCGCTGGGATTCCGATATATTTTGTAAAGGACGGAAGGGTGGGATTTGGAAACTATGTCTTATGATAACATGTCGCGGGTTTTGACTTTTTGTTAGTGGTCGAATATATAAAGCTAAAATTCAATTGATGAATGTCCATTTAGCTTCTCCTCATTTTTTCGAAATGCCCTGTTGTACGCAGGCGAAGACCATTGTAATATATTATAAATTCATCTAGATTCGATTTCAGACTAGTAACGTAATGTCCTGAGCTTGCCTTTCTGACGTTCGGCTCCTGCATATCACGGCTCCGAGTTCGGTTCCGATCATTTTGACAAGGATATGATCGGATCCAAGATACCACGGCCCACTACAGGATAAGACTATACCGTATGTGTAGAAATTTTATTCGAGCTTGTTAATATAGATGCTAGAGAATTCGACTTTCCTTAGCTTGTAGAAGCACATCTTGGCTTGGCAAACCCAAGCTCGACTATTTGCCAATCACTGCCGCGGGTCCAGCTTGGTGTGTCTCGGAACCGATGCTCCTACAGCTATAAAATGAAGGGCTTCACTAGCTGTGAGGCTTGAGCAAGCTATGGAAGCCTATAAAGAAGCGATAGTATGCCCAAACCACTTCTACATTTTAATCACTACTCCTTGTTCCCTCCCCCAATCTCAAAAAGTCCAACCAATTAGTCCTTCTTAGTGTATATTCACAACCATATTTCTCTCAACTACACCTTTGACTGCCTTACCTATCAAACCGACATGCCTTTAATTCAGGTTGCGCTTGCTGGTGCCACGGGTAACCTAGGCCTACCTATTCTCAAAGCTCTCCTCGATGCAGACTTTTGTGTCACAGTCCTATCCCGCATCGGTGGTAACTCCACCAAACTTCCCCAGCACCCAAACCTCACAATCAAAGAAGTCAACTTTACCTCCGTTCACTCTTTAATTCCCGCGTTGCAAGGAGCCGAAGTTGTTATCTCCTGTCTCGCCACCCTAGCAATCGGTGCTCAGCGCCCCCTAATTGATGCCTCTGTTGCGGCGGGGGTGCAACGCTTTATCCCCGCGGAATTCGGCATGGATTCTCAGAATCCTTTGGCTATGCGGCTTCCGGTTTGTAGGCCAAAGGTCGAGACTCAAAGGTATCTGCAGGAGATGAGTATAAACAATGAGTGGTTCTCTTGGACTGCTATTGCAAATGGGATGTTTTTAGATTGGGGGATGAGTATGGGAATTATCGTGAATCCAGCCGAGCACACTGCGACTTTATACAATGGTGGCGATGTGCCGTTTAGCGCAACGACTCTGGCCGATGTTGCAAAGGCGGTTTTAGGAATTATTGGAAATCAGGCTGAGACCGCAAATCGGACCGTCTACGTCCATTCTACGGTGGTTACGCAGAATAGACTGATCCAATACGCCAAGGATAAGGACGGAAGGGCGTGGCACACCATTGTTAAAAGTACAGAGGAAGTTAGACAAGAGAGTTTGAAGGAGTTGGAAAAGGGTGTGGGCGCGAATGTTGATGGTGCTATGCTGGGGTTTTGTATTTGCGCGATGTGGGATGTGGAGTATGGGTGTGATTTTTCAGGGCGTTTGGATAATGAGGTGTTAGGGGTGGAGGAGATGGGCGAGGAGGGGGTAAGCGCTTTAGTAGAAAGCTTTTTGTAAGCGCTATGATAAGTTGGATGAAGAGACGAGGACCGAGCTAGAGAGGAAATCCTACCTCTTGAACCTGCGTATGTGTGTTATGAACGTATTACTCCCTACAAATGAATCAATTAGGTCTTGTTCATTGTATTTGAAAAAGCAAACGTCTACGTTACTTTGATATCAGTATATTCTCCACGCTGATCTGACTCCCGGGTCAGTGATGAAATGGTATTAACGAGTCAACACTACACGCTCCCGAGCAGTCTGAACAGACCTAGAGCTCTGAGGAAGCTGCTCGAGAGCATTGCGTAAGATGGATGAGATATGGGTGTGTGTCTCAAGCTTGATCTTCCTTTGCCAGTACTTCCGGTTATTGACCTTACTCATCAGCAATATAGCTTCAACCAAATACTCAGGGTACGGGTCAATGGCGACAAACGACGCAATGATCATACCCTCTGGGAAGCCGGCAGAACTGGCAGCGTTCGATCCAGTGTTTGAGTCTTCTCTTGGTCCATAAATCGTGTACGTATTCTCCAAACCAAATTTAAGCACATTGAACGACTCATGCTCAGCCTTCTCTCTCGCCTCCATCACCCCTGGTAGCAAATCATTACGATCAGCGGTCTCAAGTGTATCGACCAGGACCAGAATACCTAGGTAGTACTTAAGACTAACCTCATACCATTTAAGCCGACACACTTGGCCCAGAAAGTGGATGCGCCTTTCACATTTGTCAAGAAGAGGCCGTATCGAAGTCTTGAAGATATTAATCGCGTCAAGAAGCGCCTTCCATACCATCAGAACACTGCCCTCATCCACTCCTTCTCTGAGCGCTTCTTTCAAGGACGTGATATTTTTCCAGATATAGAGGTTGGAGATGGCCGTTGCGGATATGACCTTAGATGCTGTATCGTCACATACCTCGAAGCCGTTTGCGCGCCAGTCCTCAGTTTCTGGGTGGAATGAGCCTTCGAGGAAGGATCGGGCTAGACGCCAGGCAGGCTCTGCACATGCTCCTCTCAACCCCGAAGTCAAAGAAGTTCTAAAATTCTGGGTCAGAGAACATGATGTGTCCCACATAACTGCTGCCCAATATGCTCTACTCTCAAGATCTAGGAAATCCTGTGAAACATTGGTGCTATGCGACCTCGCTGTCCATGTTGATATTTCCGATCTGTTGAATTGGCAGCTTCCCCGACGCTCTCGGAGCCTTTGCAGTTGCAACAAAGCAGTTTGAAAACACGCCGCTCTACTGATGCCATCCGACTCTTCCTCCTCGGAGATTCCTGTGGGAGTAGGAGTTCGGGCGAATAGATAAAGTGTGAGTATTGATCGATAGGATACACAGTTGATGACTTTAAGCATGTCTTTTCTGGCGGTGCGCCAGCTGTCTCTGATGACTTCGTCGACCTGGTCCGTCGCAAGATGGTTCACTTGCGATGCTAGTGGAAGCCATCGAACTGTAAAGCATTTGATTGCGCACCTCAGAGACTGCTCGACTTGGTCCTCTTTTTGCTGCCTACACCCTGCTACCGCGGACGTGCAGTCTGGGTTTTGGCTGTCCAGTTCTTCACGCAAGTATGCGTCAAGTTTTGAGAAAAGCTCCGTTGCGGGAATGCAAACGTCACTGGTCGGAGCATTCCTGTTTCTTGTTAGGTTACGGCTTGCTCCAGCCTCACAAGGCGCGGAACGTACACAAGTGGACAGCCGTATCTGCCAATCGTGAGACCGAAAATGGTCTCGAAGCCGCGATGAAAGATTTGATCGGACCACCGAGTTAGCTGAATACCTGCTAACTCAATCTGTGAGTTAAGCCGCTCGGTCGAACTCAGTCTTGGTACGATGTGTGATTCGACAAACGGCGCGCTGACTGTTTGGTCAGGCAAATCATCGGAAACAAAAGATGCCGCCCCAATCGTTAGCGACTGTGACTTCGTGGCACGACGTGCATTCGACGGCTTCTTCTTCATAGTACTGATCCACTGCCTTTTGTGAGCTTCTTCATAAATCCATGCACAGAAGTGTATGTCGAATGTGCCAGTCACTCACCTCAAACGTACATTCCTTCTTCCTCAAAACACATCTCGAACACCCCCCACGCCATCTCGCTCTACCGGGTCGATAACCCTGCTTTGAAGCATCACAAGCAACGCGTGAGCTACGGCACGCATCGCAGCTCGAGAATTGCGTTCTTCGTTGATGGCCACTGTTTGCCATTGCTGTGCTTGTGAAAGTTGGTTGTCGATATTAGTTATTTTGTGAAGGGTGTTTGATCAGCGCAATAAAGTCCACTGTGTGGCTAAAAGAGGTACTGTTGGTAAAGGAGCATGAGCAGGCGTGGGGAAATCAACTAGTGCACCAAGTCCTAGCGTGTATTAGTAAGCAGGAGGGAATATTAACTTTGAGTAACTGCGCAGCTCATTCTAGCGTTGGTTGTTACTGGAGTATATACCCGCCTACCAAAACAACTAACAATCTCCTGTCACACTTCAATTTCGGAGATCTGCACATATTTCCGCTGCTGCACCAGATATCTAAATCACTGTTTCTTCGCATCTCTAGCAGCCTTCCTCAATGCTCTCCTTCGAATGTCCTCATGCATGCCTCTATTGATCTTCACAAGGGTATGCGACCTCTCACCAACGAATCTTGACAAGAACCAGTGCATCAATCCATGACTCCAATATGGCGAACTTGTGAAAGCAATCCCTTGCGCGCCACCACTCCGTCCGATCTTGGACAACACCGCCCTCACGAATTGCTTTGGGTTCGGCACTAGTGCGGATGACTTCCGGATCTTGGACATGGCGGTCGTGATGAGGTGGGACTGGATACATTGTACGCGGACACCCAGCGGTTCGAGCTCAGAGCCGAGTGCTGTGGACCACTGTTGCAGGAAAGCCTTGCTGCCAGAGTATGTCGCGAGGAGGGGCGTTGGAAAGGCGCCGCCGAAGGAGGCCATGGTCATGATGAGCCCACGCTTGCGGGAGATCATGCCAGGTGTGACGATTTGAGTGACGCGCAGGGTCGCCATGCAGTTGATCATGATGATGTCCACCATCTCCTTGTGCGGGGTCTCGACGAATGGGACGGGAATTGAGTGGCTGAGTCCAACGTTGTTTATGAGAATACTGATATCCAGCCCCTCGATGAGCTTTTTCAGTGCGGTGTAGTCGCTGTCTTGGTTCTGCGAGAAGTCCATAGCGAGGGTCTTGATGGAGACCTTGGGGCCATATTTGCTGGTGATATCGGCGGAGAGGGACTCGAGTTTGGAGGATGTGCGGGATACGAGGAGGAGATTGTAGCCTTTGCTTGCAAGGGAGAGGGCGAATTCTTTGCCGATGCCGTCGGAGGCGCCAGTAATCAAGGCCCACGAGCCACGGGGACCGAACTTAGTGAGCTAGTAGTTTTGTTAGAGCGAGATTACATAAGGGTGCAAAGATTGGACCTACAGATTCACCTGGTAGAACAAATAAGCTGAGTAGAACTCGGACGGTGCTAATGATTGGGAGAGCGACTGCAACAATTCCAGTCAAGAGGAGCGAGTATAAGGCGGCCTGGACGATTGATGAGTCGGCGTAGATGTTCACGCCGTAGGAGTTGGTGAGTCTGCCGAGTTTGTCCATGATGAGGTTTGGTGAGAGAGAACAACAAGACCGGGAGCAAGATCAGACGTTGAGCAAATTGCTGGGTGCTGATGCTGATGTTGGAGGCGCTAGACGTCCGATTGGTCGTCGTTGCCAAGTCGCGGAAAAACTCGATACCCGAGAATTGTTAGCGGCCGACAAGCGAGCCACACCAGCAATTTGCTCTTGCTTCACATCGCGACTCCACGAAGACCCCGACAACTAACCCGCAACCATGGCCACCGAACTCACGTACGCCTCAACTAACGTCTGCGATTGCGGCTCCAGCTAACAGCGATTACAGAGTCCAGTCGGAGCGCGCTTATCAGAAGCAGGTACGACAGACCTCGGAAAGCGCAAATCCAATACCCTCACAATGCTAATTCCTCGCGCAGCCGCACATCTTCCTCAACCACAAGGTCACCGGACCCCGCAAGAACACCCGCAACAAGAGATGGTATAAGGAGGTTGGTCTGGGTTTCCGCACCCCCAAGACGGCCATTGAGGGCTCGTACATCGACAAGAAGTGCCCCTTCACCGGAATGGTGTCCATCCGTGGCCGTATCCTCACCGGTGTGGTACAAACCACCAAGATGCACCGTATGTCTCCTCTTCTCACGTCGAGATGCTCTGTGAACGAACATTTGAATACCGATATTGGAGATGGCTTGGCATTTACTGACAGCACACCTTAGGTACTCTGATCATCCGTCGCGAATACCTCCACTTCATCCCCAAGTACGCCCGTTACGAGAAGCGTCACAAGAACCTCGCCGCACACGTGTCCCCCGCCTTCCGTGTCGAGCCCGGTGACAGGGTTGTTGTCGGCCAATGCCGACCCCTTTCCAAGACCGTGCGATTCAACGTCCTCCGTGTGCTTCCCCGAACTGGCAAGCAGGTCAAGCAGTTCTCCAAGTTTTAGATGGCAATCAATGGAATGGGTTAGGCGAGATGGAGGCTGAGGATGAGGATCGGGTCAAAACTCTGCATATGGTTAGGGATATCGGAGTCCAACGGGCCGTGTATGTTTTTGCTGTCCACGATCAATGAAAGTCCTTGGCAGGTAAAAAAAAACGCCGCTGAGGCAGGTCAAAATTCAAAGCAGGATCATCATGATGCACGGAGTGACCGCTCATAATGCGACATGTCGGATGTTACTAAATTGTGCTTACGATAATGAGCTAGAGAATCATCGCTCGAGAAGATCACACCTTGACAGAGTTCCAGTCTGCAAGAAAAGATCTTCCCCTCCTCGTACAATTCAAACCTCTCGATTACAGGTTCGTTTTGAATGAGCCGCGACAACTAGTCATATGCCCTGAATTTCGATCACAGCCCCACAAAAGTTATTCGACGAGCCCTGCTATCTTTTCTTGTCAACATTTATATTTCCACACTGACTAAAAGCTAAAATCGCCATCAGACTCTGAACATGCCCTGCATTTTTTCATACTTCGAGCAACGAATTAAACACTGTGCTCACACATTGGATCGAACGCTTCAACCCGCTGTAACGCTACGCTCCTCTTCCAGAAACGATTGCAGTGACTACGCTTCCTCCATTAAATTATCTATGCCCACAAAAGTAACATAACTTGAAGCTAAATGACTTCATGCACCGCCATCTCCAAAACCATTGATAAAAGTGCTTGATATTCCGTATCATGGCGCTGGAGGCAATCGTAAGCAACCCTCCCTATCTGCGCTATGCATTACAGTGCATAGGTCGTACTATCTGTAAATTGAGGAAACACAACGGAAGAGAGATATGATAGCGGGACGCCAGCTACACACGTACGTGCAATGTATGATATGATGTTTGTTCCAATATTGGCACTTCACGCTCTACCAGACTCCAGCCTGGTGCAAACATTCCTAGCAAGACACAGTGACTCGGGCTACTCTGCTCATACTATTAATTTTCTTGGTAGCATGAGTTGTATATTGCCCCTCATCTACATCCTTAGAATACGCATCGACATAGTTGTAACAGAGGTAGAAGTCCAGCGCCATTCCGGTTTTTCAGCGACTCATCCTCCTCCGCCGCAGATCCCGAATCTTTAAACTGCTGATTATCGTGGTTGATATTAGAATGTGACGATAGCATTTCGGACTCCAGGTGGGCTTCTTGGTACTACTCTTGATCCGGAGTTGCTAACGCCTGGAACGATTGTATAGTATATTCGCTTTGGGTTGCCGGTGCGTCTTCAAGGAGTGCCTGCCCGTCTTTTTCACACCGATCGAGCTGTACCTTTACATGGTCCTGATCTTGCTGGGCGCTAGCCTCTGCGTACTTGTGCGTGGTGGGTCTCCAAATCCTCTATAATGCACACCCTCTTCATCTTCTTCTTTCAACTTCATCTCCACATCCTCGCTATTCAGTACCTTTGAGACTTGACCTTTGGCGTACCGTGATTGCGATTGATTTGGTCAGTGTATCTCGATAATTTTGTGGGTATGGGTATGTCGAGCCAACGCATTCCCCTCGGCATTGGCGTCCATCTCTCCATCCGTATCTCACCCTCTTCCTGATATCCCTCCTGAAAATCTCCAATCGCTTTCGGCAGGCAGGACACGGTTCCGGCGCCATAACACCATGCTTTCTCTGTATAGGCCATACATACGCGATTCAAGCCGGGACAAAGTGATGGCAATTCTTCCACGCAAGGTCCGCCCGTTGCCTAGACATTCCCGGAGCCTCATCGCTTTTCTCGAAGTTTCCGAGGTTGGTATCATGTCCATCACTAGAAGGAGGCGGCGGGGGATATGCTGGTAAATTTCCGTTGGAGGCGATTGCCTCAAGGATGATGGTGTGTGCAGTTCGGGATGCTTGTTCCAGACGTGGCGGCGGAAGTTGCTTACTCGTGTGAAGCCGCTTCTGCTCTTGCACTCTAGGACTGGGTAATAGGAAGAGACATTCTCGGAGCGAGGGCTAATAACATCCAGTATGTTCTCACTAGGGGCCCAAAGGTTTGTAGTGCTCGGACATGACGAGTTAGGACGGTTGCCAATTGTCGGCTTGGTATAGGAGTTGGATATCGGTCGAAACTCGTGTGTTCGAAAGTTTAGAAACGGCCCGCTGATAGGAGGGTGCTGGGCTTGTACGTGGCATAGATATTTCGGGCGGTGTGTGAAGGGCTTCTTGGGCAGTGCTTCCTAAATGCAGTTAATGTCCGGCTACTAACCTGTGGGGCCTTAGGTGGCGGGGAAATATGCGGCAGTGGAGACCCCAGATATTCCCTCATTTTCTTTGGGTTTCTTCGTTAACCATGACCTCCCACAACGTACTTCTTGCTCTATAGGCGATACCCGTCACAAGAACCTACTGATGCCTTCGGCGATTTCAGATCAAGGTGACAGACCCGGAATGGGAGACCTTCTGTAGCTCAACGATTACACGCAACAGGGAAAATTGCCCAGTACACACCCTTGATGAGGCGAGCGTGAGCGATTTTGGTTCGATAGTGCTTCGCTATCTGAGACCAATTTGGTATGCGGCCGTATTGATTAGGAGGCACGTTAATGGCTGCGGTGGCCTTGAAGTCGATACTGCATTGACTATTCGATCGAACGTATTGGTCTGAAGTATCAAGTTTGTCAGGAATAAAGTTACTGATAGAGAGGCTTGAGTCTCCCGAGGAAGAATATATGGCGGCACCATAACCATTGTTTGTAGAAGCGACTCTTATTCAATCAGCTGCTCGTTCTTCGAAAACACCCGCAGAGGGGTTATCCAGGTGCAATTGACCAAGTTCAGCAGATGATGCAGCAATATTTTGGAGATGATCGAAAGAGCTGGTGGTTGAGGTGGTTCGAAGCTACCGACATCGGAGGTCATACAAATTTAGCACGAGCTACCACGCACAGAAGTTAATGCGTTTGTTACTCAAACTCAACTGGTGTAAATCAATGGGAATTAGTTTTCGTGGAAAGGCGTCTTTCAAAAGAGCATACTAGGTAACAGCTGCATGTTCATAAAATTGCCAGCTGCAGATGATCGTCCGCATGTGAACGCGAAAACACGTGCTCAGGCGTTTAGCGTAGATTCGAAATACAAAACATCTACCAGAGAGCCTCGATCATGGTCACTTGTCATTCTGCGTGTTCATGTGTTTCTGCATGTCGTCGCAAGGAAGCATTACCTGCGCCCATACACAACACAGTATGCGCAAGGCTTAGCTGTTGGGCCTGTTTCTAGCAAGCGTGTAGAGCAAGTAATATAACTACTCTGATCTACGGCATTGAGTAGAAATACCTGTGTGGATTGGGACGGATAGGATAACCAAATGATATCACAAGTATATAACGACTGTACTTAGGACAAGATTTGCTCAAGACGCTACACGGTGAGTATCTTAGAGCATTCAGGAGCTTCACATACTGCCTACCCAGAACAGAAATAATAATAACGAATAGGCTTGATGTCGGTGAGGTCCATTGCTGCCTAAAGCGCGAATGGCGTCGACACCTGAGAGGCCACCCTAACGCTAAACCCCAGACGTACCTCCGCTCACACCCCACTACAGCCCCGCTGTCGCGATCTCCATACTTAACCTCAACAACCCCGAATTCCGACCCAAGTTCTTCACTGCATACATGTACGTACTTTCTCGTAGTCTCTACACTCTACTGTCGTTGCTGACCTCAATTGCAGGGCTCAGGCGATTGAAAAGCCTTGTAGGGAGGCGCAGGGTAAGAAGCGGGCGCGGGAGGAAGCAAATGAAGAGACTCAAGCTCTAACTACAGCTCCTGAAACTCCTGCTGCTATTGATGGAAATCCTCCCAAGCGTATGCGAAAGGAGGATATCTTCCGCTTCCTTGATCTACCTGCAGGTCGGTTTCCCCATTGCCTACCTTCCCCCCAAAAGCTTAACTTATCCGCAGAACTCCAGAACCAGATCTACGAGTACGCCGCCCAAATAACCGCACGCTGCTGGCCCGTGATCCCCAATCGCGACCGCGAGAAAAGCGAGGAGAAGCGTGAGCGGAGACGCATCTCCAAATCGAAATCAAAATCGAAGGCATCCTCATCAAAATCCTCCTCCTACAATAGCGACGTTGAAAAAATACCACCACTACGACCTCTACCGACCTTCCCCTTCCTAGGTCTAACACAAGTATGTTCTAAGATACGGGTAGACTTCCGTGGATGGTGGATGGAAGGCCACCGAATACCCCTCTGTGAGCTGGAGC
This sequence comes from Herpotrichia juniperi, assembly GCA_014905255.1. NCBI lineage: Eukaryota > Fungi > Ascomycota > Dothideomycetes > Pleosporales > Melanommataceae > Herpotrichia > Herpotrichia juniperi. Next base: position 173,687 of record BLYF01000093.1, read on the forward strand.
GGTACCTGTCGGTCTTCCATCCTTGTTCATCTTTGAAAAACAGACACCGCTTTAAGGCATATGTCAACAGTGCCGGCCGATTAAAAGTTTGGCTCCGGCGGAATGAATTCCACAATAGAGACATCTTGCGGCTCTTGAAGCTGAAATTAAGGCTGCCGGATTACACCATTTTGTTCGAACATGGCACTGATATCCAACCGGAAGAGGCGAGAGGTCTGAGTGATCTAGTCAACAATAAGACCCCGGAATGGCTACGGTGGCTTCGAGGTCGCATCATCACTCAGGTACGAACCACACGTGGCAATGCAGCCAATGGACAGGTCCACGTGCTGGTGGTCGTTGTTCGAGCGGAGCATGCGCCGAACTGGATGAAGCCTACAGTCGGGGGGCCACCTCCAGAGACAAAAGAGCTCGCGAAAGGACTCGGTCTGGATGGCATGAAGCACTGGGAACCTCGCTTCTCGGTCAACTATGACTGAGTGTTGGTGTGGTGGGGTAAGAGGTAACGGTGACGGTCTTGGTGCTCTGGTAGTTCTGGGTTTTAGGTCTTGTGTTCTTAGTTTTCATGCTTTCTCTTTCGGTTTCCTCTCACATACCCTTTCCCACTTACCTGTCTTTTGCTTATTTCAAGTGTGTTTGGGGGTGCTGGACATATTACGGTGTTTGGATCTGTTGGCTTAGGAAGGGTTTTCACCGAGGTCCACGGAAGATACCCGGGACATGATTTTGGAGTTGTTGCTGGCTTTCTTTGCTTTGTGGCTTATATCTCGGGTATTAGATCCCTTCTTGCTAGAAAATTAGACTAACAACACTTTGATCAGTCTCAGTTCCAACTATGGTGGCCGTGTGAATCTTTGACTATTGTTTTTGTCACTTTTACATGCGACATATCTCCAGACAACTTCATCCCAATCGCAACTGCATGAACACTTCTCCGTCGATCGATCACTCAAGTTTCTTACCCATATCGCTTGGCTGAATTGCATGAGCTCAGCATGGCAAAGACCGAATATAGATGACACTGCCGGCAGTGGTTTCGATCACATCGGCTTCGAAGCGAAATATGTATAGGGCTGGGATAGCTATATCATCTTCATTTTGATGAGCCTGGTACAACCTTACGAGATGCTAATCTCGCATGGGAGAATGTAAAATGATGGATCGCATTTCAGGAATTATTGATGACGTCTTTAAAGACGTTTCTGCGACCGTTCAGCGGCCCCTATTGATCCCTGCTCAGATCGCGCAGACCCCTGCCCGGCTTCTTTCGACCTCAACCCACATTTTGATCCTTGATCGTGCCCCGGTCTCAGATCCCCTCAACCCCAACCTTTCTTGTCGCCAACTATTCTCATCCAATCGTAGGTCTGCCAGCGCGTTTAACCGTATTTCAACATCACGATTCGGCCCTTCTGATGTGGTCTGGCCTTTGTGTCGATCATCAGTGGTTCTCCATGCCGCTTCGTCAAACATGGCACACTTCACTTCCAGAACAGTGGGGCAGTGTTGAAGAACTCATGCAAATTACATTATTGAATTGTAAGCTGGGTTATGTTTTCTCTCTACGCGGTGCCCGTAGGCGCTGCTGAGCTAGTAGGTAGAGTAATCGGCATTGGAGTCGAAGAAGCCCCTCCTCCAGTCGTTGTGGTCCCTCCACCACCAGTCTTCTTCTGAACAACAGCCTGGACTACCTGGCCTGCTGTGTTAAATACGATGTCCACCAGTGAGCCCAGCGCAGCGTATTGGAAGGTCTTCTGGATGAGGCCTTGTCCAATGTTCTTGTCTGCGCCTACTTGCGTCATATTCGTTTTATAGTTTCCAACGATCTGGGAGAGGCCGCCTGTCGCGCCGCCTACGACTTCCTGTACGATATTTCCGAGGTTGTCGATGAGGAAGTTGAGCGTGGTTCCGCCCTGGGTGATCGATCCGAGAAGACCGTCGACTGCGCCGATGACATCTCCAATGAGGTTGGTAACATTGTTGATGAGGCCGATCAGGAGAGGGTTGAGGTCGAGCGATTCGAAAACACGTTCCACAATGTCCACGAGATGGCCCAGGCGGACAATGAGCTCGAGCTCCACATCAACATCCGCGATTGTGATGTTGACCTTTTCGATTGAGACCTGGACACCAGCATTGATAGTGACGAGGCCTGCGACCTTGGCATTCAGGTTGATATCGGCTTGTAAGTTCTCGACTGTCAATTCGATGCGACCAACGTGGAGTTCTGGAACATTGAGGTAGACATCTGGGGGCGTTGATGTGGAGACTGTTGGGGGAGCTGTAGTGGTAGGAGGTGTCGTTCCTGCTCCAGTTCCTGTCGGTGATATGGTAGGAGGCACCGATGAATCTGTGGGAGCATCTACAAATGTAGCAGAGGAAGCAGTTTGCGCCAATGAAAGCGAGGAGAAGGCGAGGACGAAGAGCGCGGCGATGAGCATGCGGAAGGAAAGGAGTGACGGCATGTTTGCGACTTCTGTTCTGAGATGCGAACGAGCGAAAAGGAGAGCAAACGCAGAGAAGATGGGCAGACAAGCAGGTAAGGTTACTGGAAATATGGGCCGGCTAACTCTTAAACATGTCGTTGAGTTGTTGCGCATCATGCATGGGCTTTCATGGTTTCCCATGAATCTAATTTCGGCTAAAATGCCATGCAAGCCGCAACCGGGTTGTTGCAGGGCTAATGCATTGAGCATCCCAGGATCAAACGTCTAGAATCAGGATTATTCGGGAGAATACTTGGTTATTGGGAAAGCAAGTCTGGGGTTCGTTCTCCTTAATTTAATCTAATGGCAATTGTGAAGAACATAGGCGGTAAGTTGGTTTGACATCCCTGCGAGCATATCACATCACTAACAGTTTTGTCAACGGCTTTCCCCCGCATGGTTCTGCACCACCATTGCTGTCAGTCTCTCCTCACACTCTTTCCTCGTAGTTGTTGCAAGCTACATCCGCTCTCTCAACCTTCATAATGACGCGCTCACTCCTCTCCATTCTTACCCTCCTTGCCCTCGCCCTCCCCACCATCACCCAAATAACAGACGATGACGGCTACACAGGCTATAAACTCGACATCCGCCAAGACAACGATCCCGTAGCTGTTGTCTACGAAACCGCAAACACAGCCAATAACGTCTCTGCCTCGATCCCCGAACCTGACGTCTTCCTCAATGTCAGCGTCCATGTCGGAGAGATCAACATCGAAGTCCAAAACCTGACCGCAAAAATCAATCTGGATGCCCAAGTTTTGCAGTTATTGAGCTTCAATGCGGGTGTAGATCTCAGCATCAGCAAGGTGCAATTGTTGATCCAGAACGTGACAGCCAAAGTCCTTCTCGAAGCCCGGTTAGCAAATCTGGTGTTGATGATCAACGACACACTATCTTCCATCGATCTCAACCCTATTTTGGCCGAACTCGGCAACGGGCTCGGCACGATCCTCGACGGTGCAGGCGATCTGATCGGCGACGTCGTCGGCGATGTCACAAACGCCACTGATGCTACCGCTACGACGAAGATGAAGAGGGCGCTGGAAGCACAGCAGTTCGAGCTCCTAAACAACATCCTCTACTCTGTTAACGACTACTCTGGCAACACACACACGAACCGGATCCTGGCGCAAAATGGCGATATCGTTGAACAATCGCTCAACAATAATGGCCAAGTGCAGGGGACGAAGGTCGTGGGGTCGTATCTGAAAGATATGCGGTTTAACGGCTTCAACCAGACTGTGACGTATAAGGGTCAGCAGGTCCAGGAGGAAGAGTATGTGTATGAGCCGTTTATGGGGCTTATGGCGATTTCGGGGGTGTTTAAGAGCTTGGTGGATGGGAGAGTGGTTGGTACGCAACTTATTGCGGAGGCTAGGGGAGGTGGAAGTAGCAGTATTGGCGCCAGCGAGGAGTTGAAGGCTTAGATGTAATGATTCTGATAGACTGGAAATAAGAGTAGTAATGTCTGCGTTTGCAATTGCTGTTGCCGTGATGTGGGGATGTGCGGAAGGGAAGTGGATTTGAGATAAGACTTGGTTTCATAAACTCTAAGCTCCTCCGTCAATGCCTGGGCTCAACGGACTTGAACCGTTCAAGGACATGTTTTTTTAGAGAATGAACGGTACTAAGCGATACTAATGACGAGAGTACTCACCATAGACGTAGTACCCTCCACCTGGAGAGGAATAAGGAGGCTGTCTGGGCACAGCTTTGGTGGTTGAATTTCCATCGCTAGACAAACAATGCAAGTTGAGACCGGTGAAAGGGTTGCTTTAGGTAGCTTGTGCTGTCGTCAATATAAGCACATGCCTTCTTAATACACTTCTGGTGGCGTAAATGCTCCCTACTGTATTTAATTTTGCTTGCAAGACATGCGTCGCAAGAAGTTCTCTTCAGGAACCCCCGAACAGGTCGCCACTTGACGAAGTAGAACTCACCAGGTAGTATTTAGGGGGTGAATGTGGAAGTCTATCTACTGCATTTTCGCTAGGAAGCATGAGATTATATACATTATGTTGTCCATTGTTCCCCTTGAATTTAATCCTAGACGATTCTGTCATGCATTCTCTGTCAGAGTCTAGGCGTATACTCTAAGCATCATTTCTCACTAACAAACTTTTATTTAAAGACTTGCAAAAGACATAGTACTCTTGCTAGAGTTGCCATCGTCATTATTGTATTGTACTCGGGAAGTCTCACCACAAGGATAGTAGACCAAGCAATTCATTATTCGGAATACGTCTATATATGTATGGAATTATTGATACTACGCTGGTTAGAGCTATGGATGAGACCTATTAAGTTGTCTTCTGCAAGCTGATCTAGCTCGATGGCCTCGCAATTGATTCTTCGGCTAATAACGTTAGCCTGCATCTATAATAATAAAATAGTTAAACCTAAATAGTCTCCCACAAGTCTCCCTCAGGTAACTGTAGCCCCGCAAGATGCAGAAGATAGACCTTGGATACATAAAAGAGATAGTTGCTTCCTACTCAGCATCTAACAGTGACCTAAAAGGGAAAGCTCGTAGTAGATCGAGTTTTTCAGAAATTTCTCGGCAGATGAAAAGTGACACCCAATCGTCCACTCCATAAGTTTCTTTGATTTGACCACAACGCTCAAGTCCAATGTAATGTGTGATAAGCTTTAACTTCTCGTTAGACGAGTATGCGGGATCTATTAACCATGGCTGAGCTCTGGTCCTGATTCGGCGTATACGTACTACTAGAACGGCCCTCTGCTAGAGCTGTGGCCGTTTATTTAGCCGAATCAACTATTTGTACAATTTGCTTAGGGTTGGGAAGAGCGTCCCTAATATATTTACGTAATCGTTTAGGTTGAGAGCCAGTATCGATCGAATGTAGACCCCTCGCCTGGCGCACGAACTTATCCTGGGTCGTTTTCCCCGATTGCTATCTAACATCAGTGCAACATGGAAATGAGGATGGGCTTTCTAAACCTAAGGATATCATATAATAATCCCTTCTGCAATCCTTGGGCAACTTACAATCGTTGTTACGTAGTATTTTTGGTTCCCCACCTGTAAAGACTTCGCAATCTCTCCACATCACAGCAATTACACATATACTCTTAAGAATTTACAAATTAAGAAATGCAGGTTAGAAGAATATAGCTATCGGGTCTGGGGATATATTATTGCCTTGTTGTTCTTCTATTGTAGTTGCAAAAGCTTGGAAGTGGTTCGGTGGGGACTTGATAAATACGAGCTCCTTCGTAAACTGCCTCATCGTAGTTTTGAAGCTCGTTGGGAGCTATCGTTGGAACTGTGGTTTGGGTAAGCTGTCAACCATACTTGAGATGAAAATCCTGTGTATCCAAGTATCCAGACAGCAACAACAAGGATACCATGACTGTTTTGCGAACGGTCAGTGACATTCACAACATGAAATAGAAGGTCGCTCAAAACATTATGAAATCATTTGACTGGCCTGGGAAAGAATTATTTTGTGACCGAGTTGGTTTTCCAAATCTCATTGAATCTCTCCATAACAGGGACGTGTTCGAACATTACTTGAACATCCTCATGAAACTTTTCTTCTGCCGATCGCAATTTTTGATTGTCGGCTCTGCTACAAATATGAGAACTATTGTGGCCAATATCTTGCTGTCATCACCAACAGTATGATTCTAACGGCACTGTTAGCGATCGAATCAACTCTAGCTAGTGGGTTTGTAAGACTCATAGAATGACCGAAGGTATCCAAGCCAGGACCTAGCCTCTGAAAACCTTACTAGAATGTGTCACGTGTACCACTTGATTACTGATTGATTCCGCTACGCTCTATTTGTAGTTGGTCTCTCCTTCAGCCTTTATATAGTACTCGACAGAGCTGAGAGCTCTGTACGGCTCCCTCACTCTTTCAATACGCTCAGTTTCTACCATGGCTGACTATCCTCGCTCTTCGTGACAGAATGGTGACTCGTTTGGATGTTATTCGTTTGCTTCTTTAAGGTGTTCAAATAGATGTTAAATCATACCAGTCTGCTCATCTCTTCCTTTCGCTCGCAAGGGAGACATGAGCATGTCTACGAAAACGCAGCGCTCAATGCGTCATTTGTGTCTGACAAGTCACAGGAAGATGGAGTTATGACATCTGGAAAACGAGTAACAGCTTCTGAGGCAGCGATAATATTTGTGCAAGATATACTGGGCCGTGTTTTGCTTCTTAATGTCAACTCAGAGCATATCAATTTTGTCTCGCCAAACGCACCTTGCTAGGATTTCCGTGCTCTTCAATATAAAATTCAAGATGTGGAAGGGTGATAAATCGTTCATAGCAAGCTCTGTGTTTTGGTGACTAAACTTGGGCCCGTCTTTAACAAAAAAAGGATTCCGTACAGAACAGTATGATGTAATGTACGACCCTAACGAGCGGAATGGCCTCTCGTACGATCCAGATATCATATGCTCCAGCCCTCCTAAGCATAAAGAACTTTGTAGTTTCAGACCTGCAGATTCATCGAGTGACTAGCAACTTTATAGTATCAAGCCACTCAGATCTCATAAGGGAAACACTGTGATACGTTTCTATATTTTGGCTCTCTGGCGTGGAAAAGCGGTTTAATCCTAGGCCAATCTATCCCTAGAGAAAGTGAGGGTTCCAAATCGAGCTTAGAACTATTGAGGATATAGGTATTTGCAGGTGTCAAAGTGTCTGTCATGATATTTTCATTTAGGTTTCCGCATGAGTACCCTCTTGTAGTCAAGTTTTCTATATTTCATACTAAGAGAAGCTTGCTGCTTACACGCGTACTAATCCGGGTCCTTGCTGTTGTGCATGTAACCCAACCCGCAATCGGCTCCAAACTTCCAGCCTGTCGGCGATATTTGGCTTGTTGCTGATATATTGCGTTCATCACATCATCCTCTGAAACATTTGTTAGACAAACTCTATTGGATTGACTCGAAACATAGTCATTCAATATCGAAATTGACCACGAACCTGAATTTGATGATGTAGACTATGCTTACCCCATCATATCGTGATGAATAACGACCTTTGGGGCTCATTCAGGCCTCTGTAGAAACGTTTTTCGTGAGCACGAATCCGTAGTACTCAAAACTGTCACCGCCACCCATGAACTCCACCTCTATGTTCCATTCGTTGTTCCGATTTAGAACAGGTTTGATGAGATGGGGTTGGCGATATGTAACATAGAGAAAAACACCGTCATCTTTCAGAACCCTCAAGACCTACTTCTATTAGCAAGTCTTAAGGAAAGCCCGTAGCAATAAATCAATATATGCGACGGGTCCACATCTTACATACTTCACTGATGTAATTCCCACTGTTAGCCATGACTTCTTCTGGCGGACTCCAAACACTTCCGTACATCATTGCATCCAGTGTACCCTTGTCGAAAGCCACATCCACAGATTTTGAGTCAATTTCGATCATTGCACGGACATCACCAACTTTCCATTCCACCTGTGGTTTGTCGGAATGCCGTAGCTTCATAAGATCGACAACAACGGATGAAAAGTCGACGCATAACTGGTTGGTGTAGCCTCGTAAGAGTAGGTCGTATGGAATGGTCTAATAATTGGTCAGTCTTGTATTGAAGAACATGAGTGGAGATACAGGAAAAGCAGAAATACAAAACTGTTCGAGTCGTTAGAGAAACGATACTGTCCGCTATTGACAAATAACATGCAAGATGATGGAACAGGGCTACAGTCGAGAAACGAACATGTAGAAAAGGTGCATCAACCGTAAACGCGACAGTTTGTTAAAAGACGAGAAAAGAAAACACACTTACACTGTCGCCAGAGCCCAGATGCAATATCCTCGGCTGCGTCTCCGCTTTCCTTGATGCAAAAATATGTTTCGTGAAGAAAGGTTCCAGAGCATCAAAATCGCGGAACCATTCGTGAGTCGGCTTGTCTCCGTCTGCTTTCGCATATCGTTCATCCCAGAACTCCGCGCGACCCAACGCTTGCGCCTCTTCTTCCGACATGGTGTGTTGCTTCGTGGAGAATGAGATGGGATTTGGAGAAACATTAGGTTGAAGGTATATTTGACAAAATTCATAGATTCCCGCATAGGAAGGAACGTGGAGAAATCTATCTGACCTTGGGTCATCCAACCTATGCTCATAATCAACGGTTTCATGTTCCCTGGGTTCTTTACGGTTCCCTCATAGATTCTGGGCCGTAGATTTGGGTACTTCGTAGATTTGTGGTGTTGATGGGTGGTAGCGACGGTGGTGTGGATGCCACCCATGGATGCACCACTGAATTGAGTATAGCTACTCAACAACAACACAATTGAACGGCGGAACCAATATTGCAGGAGTCCCATCCAACTTGATCGTGGTGATACTTGCGTTCATCTCGCTATAGCCATCTGCTTTACTATTCATCTACTCACTGTTGAGGTGGACTTAACTAGTTCATCAATTATACATCATAATCACATGCAAAAGAAAAGATAGCTGCTGAAACTGTGTGATAAGCATAAACATACTGCGTGTGCGAAAAATATCTAGAGGACATGGTGGGTGGAATCGTGTTTCGTTGAGCCCTGACAGGTCAGGAATCCGGGGTTGTTGAACCTATACAAATTTGTATGGAATTAGTGAACCAAGATTCTCGATTTCCGGAGTTACTAACGCGGGCGTGTTCCATAGGACTCCTGTATCTTATGCACCGAATAATCCCCTTGTGCACGTTGTTCTGCCGTTTCATCCTGCCACTGATGTTTATGATGCTTGAACGAGAAACTGACACTATAGCTAAAAACAACACTCTGGACAATATTTCAACACCTACACAGTCTAATAAGACTAAAAGAGGTTAGTGCATCCTTAAACCCTGTTTAAACAAGAATAGAGGAACTTATTGGATCTTAAATCTTTCCTACGCGAAATAGCTCACTCAATACCAGACAATAATATTGTGGTTGTAGTGTACATTAATTGCAGGAGCAAACAGTGAGGAACATCGTGACGAGTTGCACTCCTTAACACCATGGAATCCCTGTGATAGACCAAGAGAAAGCTTCAATTAATTCTTGGACCATTAAGCCACGAAATCTATCGTGTACCACTGTTTGGTAAACTATGTATAGGTAGAGCTATACAATTTATGGCCCTGGGGCCGTAGATTGAGGCCCCAAGACTTTTGTATAAGAGATACAATCCAGCCTGTGTTTCATATATACGATCTATAGCAATATACGTAGAATCTACAGCCAAATCTATAGGCAGTCTAACAAACTACTCCGTAGATTGTGTGTAGGTTGCTTATACATCAAGGATCTAACCCCTTTAGATGTCCGGATGAACAAACCTTAAGACTAGTAGTTTCTTATTGGCCCAAAGTCGCTAGATAAGCAAGATACATGTAATTATCACTTGAGGAACACTCGTTGGATGATACTCCAAACCATCCGGTTCGATTATCGTATCAGACCGCATTCTCTACCTACTCCTCCATCCAGGGCTATTGCATCTAGGTACGCCACATCACAATGCGGTATAGCTTCTGAGTCAAACGCGTGCTTCAACGAGCGGCAATCGAACATGAGGTATTCAAACTCACCGAGCAACGATTTTCCAACGTCATGCACTCCAACATACGCAGCCCGAGGCCATACTACAGAACACATGAGGGTTCAAAGCGAACATATTCTCACTAGGCTGCGTTTTCATGGAAATTGTGGCTACTCTTGCTTCGGGGCCTGCTAGAAACGAGCCAATGGAGCTAAGGAAGGTTTATCGGGACAGCTGTGGCGATACATCATATCAAGCAAATGATAGAGCAGTCCTGGCATAGTTTGATGGTGTGCCTGGTTTCTTAGATTCATGGAGGTCCAAAAAGAAGTTAGTTCATTCTAGCTTGTATCCCGGACCACTCTTCTTAGCTCAAATCCGCTTGATGATAGAAATTGCTCCTGATAGTAGACTTTTAGTGAGTTCTCTTTTAGCGATGGAGCGGTTAGTTTCCTGACAAGATTGCTACCGTGAACCTGAGCCTTTCAAAGCTGCCAGGCATATGTTTATATAGAAATCTAATGGCGGACATTTGGATGTGGTGAGCCTTTAGTATGTGTTATGCCCTGTTGTCGGCCAAAGTAAACTATGACGTTAAAGACCTAGGACGTTCATGTAGAATAGAGAGCTATTACGTCTTTTCATGGATAATAATCTCGAGCCCACCTTCGGCAACAATCCACTCAACCTCAGTATGGTTTCGAATTTCGAGTTCAAAGATTTTAGCTCCGCCACTATACGTAACATAAGCGGTGGTCATTCTGAGATAATATCTGATCCTCTACTCCCGGGGTTGTCTCGTTATGGACCACGCTGAATATATCCGCTGGATCTTACGCATAACTGTCTGTATCGACGTAAACATAGGTATCCCTATAGTTATGGTCGGCCTCGTTCGTATCGCCAACTCGACTCTAAGTCTCCCCTAGGAAATACTTGATGTAGGTCAACAAGATTTGCCATGACCTTTTAAGGCAATTTCACCTTGGATCTACGTAGCTTATCACTAATATCCGCCTTCACCTTTGACTGTAAAGGGACCACTTCGACCTCTCAACTACGAATCGCAGTCCTTTGCTGAGGGCTTGGAATATCAAACTTGCCCTAAAACCACCGACCCCTACTTACTTCTACCCCGATACCCTCCCTTCCCGTACGTCTACACTATTGCTAACTTGAAATGAGAGGTGACTATGGATACAGACTATCCGCTCGCGATCCTGTTACCCCACCCATTCACTACTCTTGAGGGAAAGTACGACACTGCACTACCTTTTCTCCACCAGTTCGGAGTCTCAGGACATGCTGTTGAAGAGGCGACCACGAACAAGCAACATATCTTCAAGTATCGTCCTTCGCGCATACTTATTTTCATACGAGCTTGAAGAAAGGATATATAACTACCTGGGCTTCCCGGTGTGCACGGAGTGTGGAGCAATTGCACGGTTCAAACTTCGAGCATGGTTTGAAGGTTCATTAGTAAGTGCCTCAATACATTAGGGAAATGTAATTCTCTACAGCCTGCACGAGATATAGTGATTGAGTTTGAAGTCTTGCATATTCAGAGGAAGAAGAGGGTGGAATAAGAGTACGTCGAGATATCCAAAGTCAAGGTGAACAGTACTCAATTGTGAAAAGAACTGCATGACTGAGGCACACTTCAATGGCTGGCAAACAGGAGAGACGAAGACAACAATTGAACAAGTCTCCAAAAAAATATTCGTGCATATTTGTTACATGTACTCGCAAATAAGGGTATATATAAAATACCGTCCACCTTGTAACATAAATTATGCATCCATACTCATGCTTCGTTTCTTTTGACGCGTCATTCGTGGCTCATATAGAAATGCATTACATCGTAAAGATGAAAAAAATATTGCTCATCTACATCTCCATATCGGGCAGACTAGTTACTTTTGCCTCAAGGGAGTCTTCGATCGCCTTGACGGGCTCTTTGAACCTCTCATGGGACTCTTGGGTATAAGAACCTGGCCCTGAACCTTCATGGTACTCATAGCCTCATGCACCTGACGCTGCTTCTTCGAAACGTGTTCATGACGCTGTTCAATCTCTGCTTCGAATCCCGCAGCTAGCTTGCGCTTTGCTTGCCTTGCCTTTTTCGCACGATCGATAATGTCGCTGAACTGATCGAGAAACCAATCGCCGGCCTCCTCCCACTCGACAGCTGGGAGGGAACCGAAGAACTTGCTCTGGTCTTCGCGATTGAGACTGCTCCTGACGTGCTGTAGCCGATCAACAAGCGGCTTTTGAAGCATTTCTTCGGAAAGAACGGGATCGACGGCGCGAGGAATATAGTCAAAATCTTCGTTCCTCAGTTGGTCATATTCCATCTTGAAGAGATCAGGTCGGTCGTAATCTTCAACAGGCCCCTGATTATAGGCATGTAACTCCTGCGCAAACCCCTGTTGAAGCGGAGCCTCTCCTGTGTGTTGACGGTAGTCAAAGTCTTCTCCTACGGGTTGTCGATAGTCCGCACCATTCTCCGCAGACTGGCGATTAATCAAAGCTTCGTCTACTTGCTGAATTGGAGCTGTACGGGTGATAGACAAAGGCTGCTGAGCCGGACGCTCCGACTTGACGCGCGTGGGAGCAGACGGCTGTCGAGTTCCGCGGCGAAGGGGTTGATCAGCATGTATGTCATCAATTTGGTGTATATTTCGGTTCACTGGAGGTGGCTGAATAACTTGAGAAACGGACTGACTGTGCGGCAGAGGTTGACTGGTCAGAAGAGGTGGAGGATGCGATTGTTTAGGGGATCCTGTACGATTCACAACGTCGGTTACGGTGTTTTGAATGCCACGTAATTCAGCCGCTCGGTGGAAGACGTAGGGATGGCTATGCATAATATTTTTGGTCTCTGGCGCAGGTGCAGTGCGTTGGGGGAGCGGCCGGGAGAGTTGGCGATGCGGCTGGCCTTTCACTGCGGGCTTCGGGGAAGGGAAGACGGGCTGTTGATCATAACGATCTGAAGAAGGGCCTTGGTTCGGATGGTAGTTTTGCGGGAAGTTGCTTGGGGGGCCCGACGTGGTTGAAGGGTAAGAGTTGTTGCCATCAAACAAACCCCTTTGCTGCGGCACGTAGTTTGGTATGAACGCCGGGTCTACTCCAACGTCTTCGAGATATTGCTGTGCAAGTACTTCTTGCTCATACCCCTGTTGTTGGTCATCGGCACTTCCGATTTCGCCCTCACCATCACCATCTTCGTCGTATTCACCTTCCTCGTCCTCGTCGTTTTCATCCACGTCGAACTCTTCATCGCCGCCGCCAAGCACTTGACCATGCTGTTGAGTGTCCTGGCTGTCTTTCACCTGAACAGTAGAACGCTGGTTGACAGTAGTATCAAGACTCTCAGCATCGGTGTCATAAATATCGTTCTTTTGGTGAGTACCGTGACCTTCACCTTGGCGTCGGTACTGTGGCTGCGCAATTGGAGGATAGCTCTGTCCTCCACTCTGGCTCCGTACTGGAGGCTGCTGCACATGATCATCGTGACTCAGAACGGTTTTCTTTGTCGGTATTTTCAGACTAGCGGCATTTGCTCGTCGACCGACATTGCTGGGTTGACCGTTTTGAGCATTCTGGTCGTCGCTAGATTTAGTTCGCTTCGCGAAGCTCTGCAGACCCTGCTGCATTTTGTATGACTCTCACAATGGCATGCAGGCCATGAGTCTTAAGGTCTGAGGTGGACGGCGAATTGAGGTTGTGGTGAAGGTGAGGTTTCATCTCGAATTGAGCAGGCACGTCAATGTTTACGGCTAGCCTGCTGCGGCCTAGTGCAGTCGCTCTGAATAAGTCTAGCTCCTTCCAATGACGATATCGTGCTCTTATCTCCATCAGGTGGTTTATATCCATCACGATTCTTTCACCCTCATTGATGTTGTTCCCATATTGCCTTAGTTCTATTGACCATGGCATCACTATCAGTGGCGGATTGCCATCTTTACAAGCTCCCCAATGAGGTATGTTACACAAAATATTTCACCCCGCACCACTAACATGTACACACAGCTCCTCATCCACCTTCTCATAGCACTTCCCACTCCTGACCTCCTTCCCCTTGCCGTTCTCTCACACCGCATATACTCCCTAATACTCCGCATCTTGCAAACACGCCTCGTCACAGCCTCAGAGCTTTCCTCTCATACTCTGCTGTTAGAATGCTACCATCCCTCGGCAAAGCTCACTGAGCCACCCTACTTCTGCACATACCACGGCACAGACGGCCTTACACACTACGATCCTTTATTCAATGACGATACGAATATAGCTGCACGGCTAGGCGAAATGCGGAATATGTATTCGCGGTTCCGGCCGCATCGGCGAGAACTCGAGAATGGGGGTAGACGTGTGAGGAGACCGCCGGGTGATGTGCCGGGGAGTAGGACCTATCCGGGTTCGCTGGCTAATAAATTTGAAGAGGAGACTGTGAAGCAGATACTGAGTTTAGATGGACATGAGCTGTTTACGCAGCTGGTTGCGCAGACAAATCTGGTGAAGATAGGCCCGAGGCATGGGCTGTTTGCGTGCTTTGTGGGGGTTGAGGAGGGAGTGGTGAGAGTTTGGAGGCAGTGGCTGAGAGATATGGCTGCGAAGGGCAGGACTGCGGTATCAAATATATCGCCGAAGGTTGCGGAACATGAAGGCAAAGGAAAGGAGGCCATGCGAGACACTGTAGATGAAAAGAATGCTTTGGATGATGAGAGCATTCTCTGGGTAAGCCAGGCCAAAAACACGGGCTTGAGGTTTAACATCGAGGAGAGAAAGCTGAGAGGAGATGCACCGATCTTGATAAGAGCCGATGATGAAGATATGCCAGTGAGTTATGAGATAGAGTACAACGGTATGCTTCTCTGACCTAAGTTCCTCCCATGTTTTGCTGACTTGCACTCGCAGAGCTCCTCATCCGAACATCGCATTTACTGCTTATGCTTGAGAAGTCCCTCGTGCAAGAAACCAACGAGTCCGGGAAAGCGATCGTATTTGGTTCGTTCAATGCGAGTTAGCGATCTAGTAACAAACATAAACACAAAGCATTTGAAAGCACATGACGAGCAATTGAAGCGTGCTCACTGTCCACTCAATGGAATCATCACCTCGGCATAAAAAGATATTTTCGTTCGTCCAAGCCCCGCCAAGCCCTGCCAACCAACCAAATTCCCTCACCCCACACCACCCGAAAAAAAAGATTATAGTTATCCGCGAACAATCTTACAGACAAAAAGAATGTCTCCGCTCCCAGAATCGAACTAGGGACCTTCAGGTATTCTGATGATATTACAGCCCGACGTGATAAACCAACTACACCAAGCGGAGTATTGAGCAATTCGAAGAACTGCGGGTTCAATTGAATATGGAAAACCCCAAAATTAGATGACTTATGTACTGTGCCGCGAATCTGTATACTAGCGTTCAAGTCAGCAAGCGAAGCTTTTGACTAAATCTGCGGAGTGCGAGAGACTGGTAGCTTAGCGAGTGATTCCGTATGCTTGAGCCCGATCAGCTAACATGTCCTCCTACACACACCGCCTACAAAAAGAATAATTTGCACAACAATCAAGAAAATAAGACTCTACACCAGTGATGCCGATGCCTTAGCTATACAATGTAAACACTCGCATGTCGCCACAACTACTGCACAAACCCGAAATTGATCAAGATGTAGAAGGCAAAAAAAGATGTCTCCGCTCCCAGAATCGAACTAGGGACCTTCAGGTAATCTGATGATATTACAGCCCGACGTGATAAACCAACTACACCAAGCGGAGATTATGAATCTCGGTGCGGTCCGAAGACTGCGCTCTGAGTTGACTGACCTACTACGATCGCTCGTAGGGGTTGTTACTTGAATATGGAATACAAGAAAATTATTCAATATATATACTAGAAATTTTGAAGAAAAATTATACTATGAGAGAGCTCCAGCATTAAGAAACTCTTATACAACGTGAATTGAAGGATATAATAGGCTAGGTAGAGGACTACTTGAGGCGATAAAGCGGTAAGAGAGGGGCAGTGACAGTTTTTGATCGGTGGAAGTGGAGCCGGGCGGATGCATTTCCGCTTTTAATAAAGAAAAACTTCACGCAACAGGAGAACAGTGTTCTCTAAACTATTAACCATATCTTGGACTCAATCAGTTCGTAGGTTTGATAATAATCGTCAAAACATACATCATCGACACATTCAAGAAGTTGTTGATACAATGTTGTAACCCTAGCGTCAACACGCTAATCTAACAGTCCCATGTTGATAACTTCACAAAAATTTAGGACGCAAGCCAGGGATATCGAAGAACTAAGCACATACTTTTAACTAGAAAGTAGAAGAATTATTGCGACTCTACCATGCTCATGTTAATCGCGATATTGTCTCACGTTGTCACTAGTTCGAATTGGCTTAGCGTAATCTGGAAGTACTCCAGCGTCGCCTTCTCCAGCATTTCATCGCCCTTCATCTTTGGAATCTTGTGCTACTCTATTATAATATATATTCACCGTCCAGGCTGGTGTTATATGTACTTCGTCTTAACTTCTATGCTCTGTTACTCTTGGGACGTTTGTCCATGCTACTGTCCTAAATGTACACTTGTTCGTCCTCCAAACAGCCCAGAATCATCGTTTCCCTCAATTTCAAGTTCGTTCTTGACACGATTTGATGTCCCTCTCGAAGTCACGGCCGTGCATTGGTTCATCAATCTTCCTGTCCTCTAATAACATTATCACAATAGAAGCTACATAAGACTTGCATAGCACTATTACCGTTGCCTAGGTTATTCAAACAAAATGCTTCTCTCTACTTTTAACCCCAACATGTAAGGTAAAGTAAGGTTTTAATTTTGACTGACGAATTGATGCGCGGCTATGATGCTTGCAGTTGCAGCCACATAAGGCTGGGCACATTTACGCGAGTGCAATGAAGGTGGCTCATCCTCGAACTCAGCCACCACCTCTACCTTGTTAGTATTGCGGAGGGGTATCCATCACAAACCAGTAGCCACGTCGGACTGCACAATTTCCCCCTTCAGAACAGGGCTTTTCGTGTCTTAATTATTTTTCACCGGCTTCCAACCACAACGTGCTCGGTATCCTGCCAAGTGAGTTAATGCCTCCACCTCCAGCCTTACGGGTCGTTGTCACAGACTCCTTTGACTGGTCAAATACTGGAAGAGGCAAACATGTCGAGTTTGGCAAAGATGAACAACTTCCCCTAGAGATTGGACGTCAACTTGGACGCGGTTCCACAAGCGATGTACACGAAACTATGTGTCACGGTCTTGCCATTGCAGTCAAACGAAGATATCTAGCTCGTATCGTACCAGATTCTGCGCCTTTCAAGAAAGAGATGAGCAACCTAGAGCGAGTCTCTAGGCATAACCATATTGTCCAAATCATCGGCTCATTCGTACATAATAGGGTCATTGGCATCCTCTTATGGCCTGTAGCAATATGCGACTTGGGGACTTTTCTGGATGACTGGGATGAGCTTATAAGCGACTCTTTTCCCTCACCCATAGAATTGCCGTTCAGGATAATAGCCCAAGGGACCAACTCGGACGGCCTCGCGCGATTAGTAGCTCTGAATGCTATCAATATTTATACCTACACAAGAGAACAAGTCGACACTAGGGTGGATCATGACTACGACGTGGATCATGACTACGTGGATAATGACTACGTGGATCATGACTATGACTATGACGTGGAGTATGGTTATCGTCGCATATTCGAGGCTTTTGGATGTCTTTCTGCCGCGCTAGCATATATACACGGGCAAAAGGTCAAGCACAAAGATCTGAAACCCTCCAATATACTCTTGACAGGGAACAACATTTACATTACGGATTTTGGCACTTCGACGGACTTTGCAGAGAATCTGGCAAGCGAAACGGAAACTGGGATTCGAGGCACTCCGAGGTACTTTGCTCCAGAGGTTGCTGACTACCTACCTAGCGGACGTTCGGCCGATGTGTTCTCGCTTGGATGCATTTTCTTAGAGATGTTATGCGCCACCCATTACATTCCCCTACGCGAGCTTCAAGACTCGCAGCCTGATCGAGATCACTCGTATCATGCCAATTTGCAGCAAACACTGCTTTGGGCGGACTCGCATTCCTGGATAAATCTCCCACCTCTTGGACTTACTGTGAAGGAAATGCTGCGTGTGGATCCTAAATTGCGCCCATCTTCACTAGACGTGTTCAAAACGACCTGCTGGAGCAACGACCCCGAAATGGCTACGTGTGGTAAATGCTGTAAGGATTTGATCCTTCTAGCGTGAGAGTCGAGCGACGCCGCCGGCACTGCTCCATGGCCGTGGTTAGGGTAATAAGCAGGCTACCATCCACTGATATAGGCACTTCGTTAGTCTGTTATTCCGACTTTAGCAATATATCATGTCATCTACGTTCTCTTTTTTTGCGGCCCAAATAAAATCACACCCCACCAAGCCAACACAATGCTCTGCAAGCTCTTCGCTATTCATAGCAATATCCTCCTGTTCTGGGATATCCTGGCAAAATGTCCGAAAGTATCGTCACAGTAGCGGGAAGACCTCCAGATTGCAAGATCTGAGCAATATTGTTCTTGTAGGCATGAATATGAGCTGCATCGATGGAACAACGAGATAGAATCTTGGGAAACGCGCAATCGAATTTCTAGATGTTCCAGTATTGTGTATATATAGACGTGATGTACGTGTCGAATACACGATGTCGCAGAATATCCCATGTACACATTGCCATTCATTGGAAAAGATCTGTTTCATTGAACGTATAGCCGTCATAGACATTGCACACGGATACGAGACCAGTAGTGGCTTATGCGTCAGAACAGCCTCCAAATAAGAGATTGTGAGATTTTGGCAACATTAGAATTGCCTCAGAACACGAGCTAGAAACACTAGGTGCAACCAACTGCTGCATTGGAGCTCGAAGGTAGAGATCAGCTCACACTGATCTCGAAGGATAGCACTTTCAATTTTACGGGGGAGTAGTATCCCTTGAAGCATATTCTTACCAACTTCAAAGAGCGTAGAACAGTGGACTCTGGCAAGCACATGAGTACGTTGCAGAGTCCGCTTGATCTACCAGCCAAGATTGCTCATTGAATATGACCGCGGAAACTTGAAGAATATATGGACGTAGGATATTAATTTTGAATGTATGTAACGAAAATTTCAGTTCAGTGCGGTTTTGCTATCGATGGAATTTGTATCTACTACAGTTTGGAATGCCCAAATTTCAAACTAAAGAAAGGTATACCCGTTCTACCTATGCATGAAATTTCAAAGCGTGCCAAACCGCCAGGCCTATCAATCGAACACCAAACTCCATGCACTTGCATTTGTTCCAGTTCTTTGCAATAGTTTACCGCCCAGGCACCTGACCCGCCATGCCAGGCCCATCCCTCGTCCACCCCGTCTTCCTCATCCCCTCTGCAATCGCCCCCCAGATCGTCTCCACAATCTCCCGGTCCCTCCACCTCCCCTTCTCGCTCCCCGTCCACTTGTCAACCTTCACTGATAGCACGCCCCTACCCAGCGCTTGCACCTGCTCCGGCGGTTCCTCACCCTGCCACCCAACATAAACGCCCTGATAATGACTAAACAACTCGGCAGCATTAGGGTATTTGTACGACTTGAACTGCCATGTCTGTCCAGTGGTGAAGATGGCGACTACACGTGCCCAGTAAGGGGGTTTGAAGTTTGCGGTCGAGTCGACGAGGATGAAGCGGATAGGTTGGGAGGATATAGAGGGGATAACGCGGGTTAGGTGAAGGAGGTTGGAGGATGTGTCGGAGCTGTTAGGAGGGAGGAAGAGGCCCGTGTCGAGGAATGATTTAATATTTGACATCCGTAGCAAGGAGGATGCCGAGGGTGACAGAAGAATAATGGGTTCGAGGCGGCGGGTGGGTTTCTTTTGGAGGGAAGAGACGAGGGGTGCGTGTGAAGGCGCTGGGGTGGGCCGTGACCGGAGGAACGTTGCCGCGATTTTGCGGTATGGTGAGAAGTCCTGGAGTTATATGTTAGCCATGAATTTATGCGATGCATGATAGGGCTGGGTTGGGGCGTACGGTAGGCTTCGTCCCCCTCAGCACGCTATTGCGATCCCCCATTTTCCGCTCCCCGTCCAAAATGTCCAACAATCTTCCATCCCCTCCACTCTTTACAATCGGGACACCACCTTTTCCACTCGCAACCTTCGCCGAGGTCACCGCCGCGGCGCTCGCCGCAGCGCTGTCCAGCGCTACAATACTCTCACTACCATCCGTCTCCCCTGTCAGGTACGACGACAATTCGATCCTCAGCGCATATCCTAAGCCCTGCACACTACCCCCGGCCCCGGACGGTAGTTCTTCATTGAGATGGGCGACCGCGGCGATGTAGTCGGGATGTGAGGATTCTTTGTTCTGCCATGCGAAGTATATGGTGCGGAGGTCGAAGGGAGATTCGTTGGGCGCGAAACGTGTGGGGTCGCTGAGGGAGAAGACTTTGTGGTGGTCTTCTATGTTGAAGCTTATGTGTGTTGCGACTGCAAGGTCTGTCACTGTTTCTTCGGCGGAAGTAGGGTCTGGGGAGGTCGCGAGAATCGGAGGATGTGAGGAGGAGATTGAGAGGCGGAGGTTGAAAAGTGGGTCGTCGAGCTCGGATTGCGAGGGTTGGGTCGTCATGATTGCGGATTGTGTATGTGTGCAGTGAAGGTGTCTGTAGAGCTTTGTCGCGAGGTTGAGCTTGAAGATGGATGGAGTTAGCTTCAAATCTTTTTGGCGTTGATGTCGCGCCAATATATATGTGGTCCGTGCGGTTCTATATCTGATGGATGGCAGCTATGTTCGTAAGGCAGCTGTGCAGGTGGGAATTGTGCTTGCAAGCGATGTAGCAAGACGCGCAGCCAGCTGAGCCTCCAGGCTACCCCGCGATTTTGCCAACCTCTCGCAGGCTTTTGCAGGCGCGATTTAATAACAATATACAGACCTGCAGATACTACCATCAAGACTACAACTTTACTATAAAATGCGACGGCGAGACCGTTTCCAGAATCGCGTACACGCGTTGTTCGCGTCAGGCGCTACCAGCTCAGCTTCATCACACATAAATCCTCCGTCATCTGCGCAACGAACATCATCTTCTCCTTCCCCAGCCCTTGTACTAGCCCCGACGACGCTGCGGAACTCAGTGCTTGAGAAGGCAATCAAGATACACTTGGAGAAGATACCCGAAGCTGAGAAAGCAGCGTTCGCGCAGGCGTCGAAGTCCCTTGATGAGGAAACACTCGTCTCGAGAGTGTTGGCATACGATGTGGCACACAAGGACAACTCGTCCTTTAGACCTCATGCCGAGCGTCTTGAGAAGTTTTTGAATCTCCTGAACAGGTTTATGGGAGGTGTAGCTATAGGCATCCAGGCAAATCCTGAAATATCGTCTCTTGTAGTCGGCGCAGTTCGGATCGTTGTCGATCTTGCTTTAACGTTCACGACATTTTTCAGCAAATTGACCGAAATGATCTGTACGTTCGAAGACTACCTTGGACCACTAGCAGAATATGCACGGGCGGTAGATATTGAGCTTGTGGATAAGGTCGTCGTCAATATTTACGTGAATATACTCGACTTCGGCTGGAAAGCACGTTCCGTCTTCATCAATAAGACCGGAGATCAAAGAAGGTGGACATCATTCAGAATTTTCATGCGTCAGCAATGGGAGCCATTCGAGTCTGAATTCGTGTCTATCAAAGAAGACATGCAACACCATTTCTATGTTCTCCAGCACTCTGTCCAGGCGCTGCACTTTGATGCTTCCAGGAGGAACGAACAGTCGCGGCTGCGTGAAGAAGAAAGTAGGTCCACCCTTCCTACTGTTACCTGCGTAGATTTCTTATTCCCGCTACTTAGGGAAGGAAAGGTCGGCATTCCTCTCCTGGATGTCCAGCATCGATTTCGAGGAAACCCATGAAGGCATTTATGCGAAGAAACACGCACAGACCGGCGACTGGTTGATTAATGAAAAGAAATATCAACAGTGGTTTCAGAGCCCCGACTCATCCCTTCTATGGTGCCATGGAAAACGTGAGTGACACTGTCCCTCAAATGCTACGACCTGCTGATCACCTATAGCCGGAATCGGTAAATCTGTACTCGCGTAAGTAGGCGTGCATCCAACCTAGTCCTGGTTCTTGTGCTGATCGATAAGATAGGTCCAATGTCGTGGATCACATCACGACTGAGGCTGGGCTACGAGAGGATACTGCTATCTGTTTCGCCTACTACAACTATCGGGACACACAATTGGCAAATATTACGCGGATTGTAGTCGCTCTCATGAAACAACTGTGCCGAAGAAGGGACTGTATACCCCCCAGCCTGCTCCAGATCAAGCATGATGCTCTCTCCCCATCCTCGGTTGGCACACAGGAAAGGTTTCTCTCACTCATCGAAGATCTGTACCAGGTTTATGTTGTGTTTGATGCTTTGGATGAATGTCCAGAGCAGAACCGAGAGGACGTCCTTGGCTTTGTCACTGGTATAGTGACTGCGCGGATTCCATGTCGGGTCAAGGTGTTTATCACCAGTCGAAGGGAAATGGACATTGCCAAAGCCTTTGAAGACAAGAATATACCTATAGTCCAGATCCGAGCTGAAAATGTCGCCGCCGATATTGAGACTTTTGCCCGTGGCCAAGTCGAGAAGCTCCGGACAGGGAAACATGGAAAGGCTCTCTACGTCACTAGCGATGATCTCAAAGAGAGGATCGTTCAGGGTCTCGCCAAGAAAGCAGATGGCATGTAAGTTGCGGTCCCGATCTGACCCAACCTGAGTTCACAAACTTATTATGCACTAGGTTTCTCTGGGTGAATCTTCAACTAGACAACCTCTGCCAGGTCAGTAAGGCTCGGAAGGACCAATTGGTCGAAGACGCACTAGAAACACTACCGCAAGGCTTACCAGAAACCTACAATCGAATACTGGAGCGGATTGAAGGTCAGCCTTCGTACATGAAAGAACTGGCGCTGAATTGTCTCGCGTGGATGATCTATGCCCAAAGACCTCTCAGCACCCCAGAACTGCAGGATGCGCTTGCGACAGATCTAAAGAGCACCACCCGACAGGATTTACAACTTGATTCCCCAGAGGTGATTCTAGAGGCTTGTGGCAATCTATTGGAGGAAGCTAATGGCGTAATCCGGCCGATTCACTACACGGTTCAAGAATTTCTGACAACCGCCGCTCAAGGACCTTCACCAGGTGCCATCAGGACTTTGCTTCGAGACTCGAATTCTATGCATACTCAGTTAAGCGTGACGTGTCTTTTGTACATACGTCTGGTAGCATTTGATAGGCCAGCTAAGTATGACTATCATCTTTATCGTCGCCTTAAAGACAATGTATTCGTTGGTTATGCCTGCCACAATTTCGATTACCACATATCGAAGTGCGACGACGTCTCTCCAGAGATCATGAAGCAGTTGAATAATGTCTTCCAGCAAGGTGACCAGTCTCTGGCAGCCACCCTACAGATTAGAGTTTTACGAGATGGATTCACATATGGCAGTATCATAGATCATTTCGATGCCATGCACTTCGTAGTATCCGCTAGTACGATTGTCTACAGCACTCGTCTCTATAGTATCTCCACAGTAAGGCAACGTTGGGTGGATTATACACCTCCAATGTATGCTCTACATTTCGCATCTTCTGCAGGGCTAGTCAGTGCTGTTGTTCGGCTCCTAGACTCAGGATGTGACGTAAACGAAAGAGACGGGAATGGCATTACTCCGCTATATCACGCATGCTTTGGGGACCACTTGGACATCATTCGAACACTATTAGGGAAAGGTGCCAACATCAACGCGCAAGGTGGACGCTACGGCAATGCACTCCAGGCAGCTTTAGCTGGAGGCTATATAGAGATTGTGACGCTGCTGCTTGACAAGAACGCCGACGTCAACGCGCAGGGTGGAGAGTACGGCAAT
>BLYF01000093.1:198354-255367 GCA_014905255.1 Herpotrichia juniperi
TTTGACAAGAACGCCGACGTCAACGCGCAGGGTGGACTCTATGGCAATGCACTCCAGGCAGCTTCAGGTGGAGGCCATATAGAGATTGTGACGCTGCTGCTTAACAAGAACGCCGACGTCAACGCACAGGGTGGACTCTATGGCAATGCACTCCAGGCAGCTTCAGCGGAAGGCCATATAGAGGTTGTGACGCTGCTGCTTGACAAGAACGCCGACGTTAATGCGCAGGGTGGATTATACAGCAATGCATTCCAGGCAGCTTCAGAGAAAGGCTATAAGGAGATTGTAACGCTATTGCTTGACAAGGGCGCGCTGAGACCCTCGAGTAGCCATAGCAGTCTTTCTTCTCTCTCAAGTTGATCACCGCTCCGTTAGGAAGCAGACTACATCAGACATTTATCGTATTTTCTTATGGAGGAAGATGGCCTATTCAGAACAGCAGACCGAATCGTCGGTCGCGGGTTTCCAGAGTCTCGAATGTGGGGAGCAAAATTGCATGAACAGATCATAGATAGGCATTAGGGTGAAGCAAACATGTATGTTCTACACGGACAGAGATCCCATTCATATTCGTAGCATTATCACCCATGCATCGCTAGCCCAGCGGCACCAAAGTTTGCAAAACCATTAAAACAAAAAAGGAGAAGAAAGAAAACCCGGCCAGATAAACAGAGCCGGTATATCCCAACCCATTCAAAGAAGACTGACTTTTCCTCCACACACCAGTCACCAATCAAGCGGCTCCGTAATCTCCTGGCCTCTATTCGTCTTGGGCACCGGTTTCGCAGCTACCTTAACAGGCCCCTTGCCATGTCTCGCGAGGTATCCGCTTCCGTCGAGCCACGGCCACTCGCGAGTCCTCCTCGCCTCGTGCGTCTCGATCTTGTCCACCGACGCCATGGTCAATCCGATATCATCGAGGCCATTGACCAAGCAGTGTTTCCTGAACTCTTCGACGTCGAACTTGGCCAGTTCCTCGCCGTCCGCGTTCCGAACCACCTGGTTGACAAGATCGACTTCGATCTCCTTGCCGGCCCGCGCGTCGACGGCGATTCTTTCGAGGGCCACAGTGTCGGTCATGGCGATGGGGAGCATGCCGTTCTTGAATGTGTTGTTGAAGAAGATGTCTCCGAAACTGGGGGCGATGATGCACTTGATGCCGAAATCGAGCAATGCCCACGGTGCATGCTCACGACTTGACCCACAGCCGAAGTTGGGTCCCGTGCAGACTAGAATCTTTGGCTTGCGGTACGGTTCCTGGTTAAGCACAAAGTCGGGTGTTTCTTTATCGGAACCTGCTTCGAAACGCCAGGCGTGGAAGAGTGCACTACCGAGACCGGAGCGTTTAATAGTCTTGAGGAATTGTTTGGGGATGATGGCATCGGTGTCGATATTTGCAATGTCCATTGGCGCCGCATATCCACGTAGCGTCTCAAACTTCGCCATTGACGAGGGGGAGCTGGTGGGTGCAGGGCCGTGCTGCTTCGACACAGGGTCAGCAGGGTAATCGCCGATGCGTTCGAGGTCCTCGTCGCTGCTGATGTCTTCTACGTGGGCGTCAAGCTCAATCTTGGGGGAGCCCTTGGTGGCAGAGTGATTAGGAGGCGCGAGTTTGCGGACATCGGCAAGGTTTCCAACGATAGCTGCTGCGGCGGCCATGACGGGTGACATGAGATGTGTGCGGCCGCCCGCTCCTTGTCGGCCCTCGAAGTTGCGATTCGACGTCGAAGCACAGCGCTCGCCTGGGGAGAGGATATCGGGGTTCATGCCGAGACACATGGAGCAACCTGCTTCTCTCCACTCGAATCCCGCGTCTGTAAATATCTTGTCGAGACCCTCGGCCTCTGCTTGTCGCTTTACGAGGCCGGAGCCGGGGACGATCATGGCGCGCTTGATATTTGGGGCGACCTTCTTGCCGTTGACGATGCGGGCTGCGGCGCGGAGATCTTCAATACGAGCGTTGGTGCAGGAGCCGATGAAGACCTTGTCTACCGGGATGTCCTGCATTGGAGTTCCAGCAGTGAGGCCCATATACTTGAGCGCACGTTTACACGCGGCCTTCTTGTCCTCATCCTGGAAGTCGTCTGGTCCGGGGACGACACCGGTGATGGGAACCACATCCTGGGGTGAGGTACCCCACGATACGGTCGGCGCGATGTCCTTGCTGTCGATGAATACCTCGATGTCGAACTTTGCATCCTCGTCTGACTTTAGGTTCAACCAATAGTTGCAAGCCTTCTTCCATTCCGGGCTGTCGACCTTGGGTGCAAGTGGGCGTCCCTTGAGGTATTCGATGGTGGTCTGATCTGGTGCAACCATACCCGCTCTTGCGCCTCCCTCAATAGCCATGTTGCAGATGGACATGCGGGCCTCCATGCTCAAGCCCCGGATGGCGGAACCGCAGAACTCAATGACGGCGCCAGTGCCTCCGGCTGTTCCAATCACGCCAATGATGTGGAGAATAATGTCCTTGCTGCTAACGCCAGGCATCAGCGCTCCGTCAACCTGGACCTTCATGTTCTTGCTGCGGCGGGTGATGATGGTCTGGGTCGCGAGAACGTGCTCCACCTCGCTCGTGCCGATACCAAAGGCGAGAGCACCGAAGGCGCCATGTGTAGACGTGTGGCTGTCACCGCAGACAACAGTTGTGCCTGGGAGAGTGAAGCCCTGCTCAGGGCCAATGATGTGCACGATGCCTTGTCGCTTGTCGTCCATGCCAAAGTACGTGAGGTCGAAGGCCTTGACGTTGTCCTCGAGCGTCACACATTGTATCCGCGAGTCGACCTCTTCGATGAACTTGTCGGTTGTGGTGAGGGTTTTCCGTGAGGATGTGGGGATGTTCTGCTCGCGTGTCAGTGTTTGCAACCAGATAACTGATCAAAATCAAATGTTTGGGACGTACGTGGTCGACGGTTGCGAGGGTGCAGTCTGGTCTCCGCACCTTGCGGGATGCATTGCGGAGTCCTTCGAAAGCTTGCTATTTGGATTGTTAGCCAATGGGAGGGCTGGTGCGGGATGCAACTTTTCATACAGGTGATGTCACTTCATGGACGAGATGTCGGTCGATGTACAAGAGCACAGTCCCGTCCTCTTTCTCCTCAACTATGTGGTCTCTGAAGACCTTATCATAGAGCGTGGAACTCGGTGCCACGGCAGAAGGCATCCTGGCGTTTCTCTGGGGTTGTGGTGGTACAAGGGGTCCAATCCGGGAGAGATAAGAGTCCTGTGTGCAGAGAAGCAAATGCGTCTTTAGTGTACGGTGCACGAGGGGAATGGTAGAAGCACGCAGGTATGCTCTGAAAAGAGGCGTTGGTGTCGCTCAAATAGCACGACGACGGCGAGAGTGAACAGAAGCTGTGCCGACTTCGGAGCGAACAAGCAATCCACCCACTGCGAATCAAGCTGCGGTGGATGACCGCGCCGCTCGGCTAGCGTCGCATAGGGCAAGCTCTCCAGCACCTGTGGCGATACATGTACAACGTCGTATGCCGTGTCGTGCAGGACTCGAGCCGTAGAGGTGCGGTGCGATGCCGCATAGCCCGAGGCAGACGAGGAACAGTCCGCTGATGATGCTCTATACTGGTAGTTGACAGACTGCCCCGCGTCTGCCCCGCAATTGGAGAACATGGCCAGATCTCGTGGCATGGCGCAGGTGCATTGCATTCGATGCTTCAGCTCCGGCAGTAGCCTCCCATCGAATTATCATGGTCCAGTCGACGTGAATGGATATAGACTGCCTTTGGCTACGTTTCTGTCTATCGTGAAGGCTTCGCAACCCTCCAGCAGAGGCTAGATGCCGCCACCGCCGATCGGCCTGTCAGAGCTCCCACGATGCTGGATAGTCAGCAGCAGCATAATCAATTCCCCGATTGGCTAGAGACTCGACCACGCAACCGGCATTTCGACGCCGCTGCCGCCAGACCCCCGTCATCTCCAAGCTCGATATCTTACAACAGCTCTCAAATCTACCAGTTGTCCGCCGTGAATACAAGCAACGCCATTTTATGCCTTACAAACAATCCCAGCAATCCAACGCCCATCTGGAACGTCAGCAACCCCATTGCTAGTCTGTCTTCCCGCATCGGCCCAAACCACACCAACCACAGATTCAGAATAGTAAAGTTAGACGAACTGACCACCTTCCCCATCTCATCCGTCTCAACATCCAGCAGCCGAAGCCGGTGCAGCACCTTCAACACCTCCGCTATCGGCCTGCTCAGCCCTTTCTTGAACTCAACCCTTGAACACTCGAGCAAGCCTGTCCGTGCATTGAAGTGCGGGAGCCGATGTCGGGGGCACGGCACTATGTGGAATAGTTGCGGAGCCGAGTAAACAAAGTTGAATGCCTGCGGTAGTAGCAACAGGATCAGTGTTTTGCTGAAGTGGCCGAGGATCCCGTCCACGGCGAACACCATCCCTGCGAAGTAGCAGTACGTGTCGCCGACGAAGACTTTGGCCGGGTACCAGTTGTGCATGAGAAGGGCTGTAGAGACGCCAATGAAGGGGAGGAGGAGGTAGATGGAGAAGAGGTGAGAGTCCGTTGCTGGATGGGGGTAGGGGGTGAAGGGGGAGAGGTAGAGGATGTCGTTGAGGAGGATCAGGAGGGCTATGACGAGGGATTGGGCGACTTCGATGCCGTTTATCCCCGCGAGGATGTTGATGCTATTGGAGGAGAAGATGGAGAGGAGGGCCATGTAGACGTAGTACAGCCATCCTGGATGCTTGTTAGCAGCGTCTTATGGACTAACGATTCCGGCACGTACCAAGATCAAAGAGCTCCCCGAGGTAGGGTCTGAGAGGCTTGGGGACAACCATCTGGGTCACACCAAAGTCCACGAAATAGACGATGAGCATGGGGATTGCAGCAACCGCAGGGATGAGCACCTTATGCCGCCAGCGGATGTCAAACATGTCATCGCCAATACCTAGCAGCACGATCGACTGGAGCGAGAGGATGGCGGACAGGTAGGACGCAAGCTGACAGCTGTCAGCAACTGTACATGGGGTCAAGGACTGGACGCACCTTGTTGTGAGGGAATCGATGCAGGAGCCTGCCTGTCTCTACCTCTTCCAGCTCTTTCATGACATCTCGATTACCGCCGCCTGAAGTCGCAGCAACGATATCCTTGTAGAATGGCCAGGGAATAAACACGACTATAATGAAGAGATATACAAGTGCAGCAACGGCACCCATGGTCTCAGGGCTGCGTCATGTGAGCAACCAGTATTTGAAATAGAAGCATTGAGATTGAAGATTGACATACATTTCCGTCTTCTTTACTTTGCATAGGTCTCTGCCTTTGAAACCACGCCGCATGAAAGCATCCCCAAGCCATCGCACCAGAGCATAGCAGAAGGAAAACGCGAGGCCGCTAAACGCAATCGAGGCAACCAGTGGCTCTCCATCACCGTGAAAGGTATTGGCCAAGATGCCAAAGCACGCCAACGTGAGCGCGAGAAGAGAATAAACCTCCGTCTGGCTCAGCGTGGTCGACATGATAGAGAGGAACGAAAAAGGAAAACGATTGCAGCGAAAAGAGAGTGTTGGCGCGTTGTTGTAGACGACTGACCTGTGAGGAAACGTGGTGTCGCCTGCTGCTCCGTAGTAAGCCGGCTCACCTCTAACCCAAAGAGCGTTGGCGACAAGAAGGGACCGCGACTCCAACATGCAATTTGAGAGGGAGACACCGCACGCTCAGGACCCCATTCAGCTGGGCCTTGACGCTGTTAATCGTCAACTCATCCACCCGGGCTTCCTGCACAACTTGACGCCCTCTCGACTGCCCTCACAGGCCGCTTCCGAGTCGTCTCTTTCTCCTGGCATCGAAGCCCCACTTCCATCTGAAGCACGGGACTCGCACCATCGCCATTCGCATCTCAATCTTGCCGTCTCTCTCGACAATGAACCCGATATTGTCGACCTCGTCTCTCCACTGTTGACGGAGCCGTTCGCCGACGGTGAAATCCAGAGCCCGGACCCGCTCGTTGCCGAGCACCTCGAATCGCACTTTGTTGGAGCTCACCACGCCTACGCGAAAATGACTTCGGAACGCAACTTCCAATCCTTCTCCCACGGCCATCATGACCTGGTTCTTGCTGTCGACTTCAACTATTTCGGCACTCGCATGGTCACGGCAAGTTCTGACCACCGTCTCAAGGTCTGGGACAAGAAAGATGACGCCTGGACCCTCGTGGAGAGCTGGAAAGCCCACGATGCAGAGATCGTTGATGTGAGTACTGACGCGCTATCATCTAATATTTCACAATGGCTGTGCATCCTCCACTTGCCACACTCCTCATATCACATGATGACTCTAACACGTACCAGGTCAAATGGAATGGCCCGTTCATGGGCGAGGTCATTGGCAGCATTGGCGAAGACGGCCGCTGCAAGCTCTGGCAAGAGGACGTGACAGAGGTGCCCATGTCGAGCAGCCGCTTCAAGTTGATTACCAATCTTGCATCACAGACGAACGCGCCATTCATGTCCTTGGACTTCAAGAACATTATGCAAGAGACGTGGCTCGCTCTGATTACACGCGACGGCCACTTGACCGTTTACGAACCATCTGATCAGAGCAGCCTCAATGACTGGAAGATCATGGCCGAACATTGGGTCTGCCAGGACAATCCGCCCGAACGCCAAGAGGAGGTCGGATTCAAAGTCGTCTTTCATAAAGAGAAACTACCATGCTACACGGCCATCATGGCTGGATTGGACCGCAAATCACTTTCACTAGCTGTCGCAGCTATGAACCAAGTCATCATTTTCAGAACGGATAAAGCCAAGCGTTTCTACCCAGTAGTATGGTTGAAGGGCGCACGACAAATCATTCGTGATCTGGCCTGGGCAAACGGCGCCATGAGAGGTTATGATATCCTTGCCACAGCTAGCAAGGACGGCGCCATCCGTATCTATGAGGTCCATACTCCGCGTCCTGAGAAATCTTCCACTACGGGAACATCTTCAGGCTCAACGGCTAAGAATCCAATCTCTTCCCCACAGCCACTAGCCAGGCCACGTAAAAACGCTCCGTCGGGCATTGGTGCTGGGTTGGCAGGTGCTGCTACAATGATCACCGATTCTCAAGACAACGAGCAGTATCCCGGCCGCATTAGTCAAGTCGCGAAACTTACCGATGAGCTCACAGAGCATCATGGTGCAGTTTGGCGAGTCGCTTTCTCCCAGATGGGTATGTTCACACAATCTACATGAGCATTCGCAGGTACTAACGCGGCTAGGTGATCTTCTTGTTTCAACCGGAGACGATGCATCTATTCGTACCTGGAAGAAATCGGTCAATGGACACTGGGCCGAGTACGCCGAGATCGAAACGGCTCGTGATCAATAAGCGTATGCGCATTGGGAAGGTTGTTTTTCACGTAGAGGCGTTCTGGATGGATCCGGTATAGGCGCGACTGTCTTTGGCTGGAGTTTGGACCTGGGTGAATGGTGGCACTCTGATTTCCACCTGGCGTCGAAATCACACTGCATTACAGATACCCTCCGAGCGATCCTCGGTCTTCGATACGGTCACATCGGAATTATGTAATCTCTCTTCGCAGAGCACCTTCAATGAATGGAGATATAGACGAACTTCGCCTCCGTTGTGCATGCATTGTGCGAGCTTTTGCTGATGAGCTACAGGACACTGGTCGTTGGAATTGATGTTCACGACGTTGGTTCTTTCCATTCCTGTCTTGCGTCACCCACGTGGCCACAAATTCCTCAAATCACTCTGCCAGCCACACGCCATTCCAACTAACCTCCTCACTATGTCATCTCTATCATGTCTACCTGCAAGAAACCGTCATTTTCATCTTCTAGCTGTCATAGAGCTCCGGGCCGACTGTATTGTCGTTATTAGGGCATTCAATCCACCCACTCAATGGAAGTCCTTCCTGCGTTTCCTCCAAGCAAGCGACACGCAATGCATTTCCGACATCACTCTCCCGCCAACGATTTCATCACCGCTCGTTTCCCCAATCCCAAAGTTGGCCATCCATCACCCAGTAACGTATCAATTTCAACCTACCATACGCCCGACACAATCGACGAAGCAATCTCTCTCGCTACTGACCTCACATCTCCACCGCATCATGAAAAGAATGCCTCTCAATCTCGACAGCCGCTTCCGCGCTCCCAGTCCTCAAGTTGGTGGATGGAGATCAGGAAGTCTCCGACACCCAGGCAAAAGCCACGAAACCGGAAAGCCGACTACGCAACAATCGTAACGGACGCAACCAAGACTGAACCCGCCTTCGAGAGCGACCGCTTCGCAGTCCAGATGCCGACGACACGATTACCTATTCTTGATCCGCCCGTATTTCGCGCAAAGCTGCCGAGTCCGTCGAAGGCACAGGTGGAAGCATATCAGACGTACAAGGCCAAGGCACAGAAAGTGAGAGAGGCAAACTATGAGACTGGAGTGCGCGTGCCATCGAAGATCGTCTCGTATGACTACGCAAATCACACATGTGCTGGGTACAATCAGCCTTCAGAGCGATACAGCAACCCATCGACTAGCCCACCCGAATTTGAGGCTGCCGGTGCGTTTCCCATAAACCCTCCGATACCACAGAACGCCTGGGGTTCGCCGTCTAAGCAGCACCTAGACCGACAATACCAGCGAAACCAATACAAGCATGTACAAGTTCAAGGCCTCTATGCTACGAGCGACTCCACTGACATCAATATGTCGCGCGAACCTGTTGCCCTTGAAAATAGGTCGAACAATCAGCGCTCATACCTCCGAGGCGACGCCTCCTCGAGTGCTAATCACACTTTCACATACTCTCATACCCCGTCTCCGGAGAAGCAGAAGATTAAAGTTACCCTAAAATCTCCCACGACGGCGAAAAAGCAAGATGAGAGGACACAGAAAGAGACCTGGTGGGGTCTGTACCAACGCTCGCCACAGACATCAACAGACGGCTCACGAACTCGAACTCCGAGTCCAACGAAATCTAGCCACAGCCCCACAAAGCTGAAGTTTGAAGATACAACAGTCCCGGTGGTAGCAGATCCTGTGTTTGGCTATCAGAGTCAGGATATATCCGGCCCCCTAGCAACAGTAAAAGCGAAAGAGAAACCCAAAGACAAGGTCGCTGAGACGCTGAAAAAGAAGGAAGTCAGTCGATGGGCATGGCTTCGCCCAGCCGGGCCTCGAGTCGCCAAACCAATGGCACTTTCCTCGCCCACAAAGCCCACGACTTATGTAGACCCATTTATACAGCACGCAACGCCGATTTCTACACAACCGAATACGCCCGCTGTCTCTCATCCGAGTTCGCCTAGGAAGATAATCCCGCTCCGTCCTCCCCCACTTCCAGCATCGACTACTTCTGAGGGGAAGTTCGAAAGTGGGGTTTCGCAGGTTACTAGCGTGACTACGTTGGTTGTGAAGATATGTGTGGTTATATATGTATTGGTGGGATTGTACTTCATTCTGGACGCCATTAGGGAGGCAGTCCATGCTATGGGTGCTCCGTTTAGAGCGGCGAAAATGGCAGGAGCTTATGTCTGGCTAGGTGTAATATGGGTAGCTAGATGGTTGGGATGGGCATGAGGTAGATGGGGAATTAAGATTGCTTTGAAAGGTGGGTGGAAGGGGCGGTGGTGGTAGATTTACAAGTACGGATTGAGTAGGTCTGAAGGCCTGGCGTATGCCTGTATAATAGGTATCTGTGATGGAATAGCAGAACAAATTTTACCAGAACGGAGCATGCTACTTACTTTGAATCTCACAAAGTGTATATTGATAGCCGCAATGTCGTCTCTACAGCCCATACGTCTCTTCGTAAAAGTCTTCTTGCCGGACTCGACAGTGTTTCATTCGCTCTATTGATCATTCTGAAGATGAGCTAGATCCCAGTCAGTAACAAGCACTCCAGTTCCTCGACTTGGGATTTCTATTTTTTGGTACATGGATATGTATAGCGCTTCCTCCTCCGTTCTCTCTACCTTCTACATATGTTCTCTCTACCTTCTACATATGTTCTCTCCCGTCACTTCACCAAAATATGAAGAATGCAAAAACATATTGCGAACCCTTAATGGGGAGACAACGTTTACTCACAGGCGTGGAGTATGTGCTTACTTGCATAACCCCTTCTTGCGTTCTTCTCTTCTGTGCTTCGTACTCTGTCTCTTGCCCTCTAAGAATGGGAGAGAACGTGCTGATAGGAGAGCATAAATCTAGAAGGCAGCTCGGGATGTCACATGTGTGTGATTCCGGGGTACTACCCGTGGACGCGGTGGAGCATGTATGTTATGTGTCTTCTTCTTCTTCTTCTTCTTCTTCTTCTTCTTCTTCTAGACAACCACGGGTGTCAGTATATGGAGCTGACTTGTCTCAATAAGCTATATTTTCATACACTGGGCTAAAATCTATTAGGCTACTGCAATAAGACTAAAGTCTCCAACCTTACAACCATAAACACACGCCTAAAAGGTCTCTTTGGGCATATTATCAGCCACTTCCCTCTCATCTCCATCGCTAAACCCTTCTCACAAGTAGCCCATTGTCCAACGCATGTAGTATATGAACGGGCTCCTCTTAGTTTCCGCGTGAAGCGTACTTATCCCCAGAACCACGTAAAGGTGAGAGCCATCTCTGGGGTGGGTCTTACCCCCAGTCAAACTGGAGTGCCCCTTTGCCTATGCAGCGTCAACGATGTTCAGGATCTGGGTTTGAAGAATGGCAGAACAAGCGCCCGAAGGCGTTCCAACCCCGTCCGAAGACAGAATTGGGCAAACTATAGTCTACTGGCGAACCAGGCAGACGCTAGTACCCAGCTGGTAACCCGCTCCCCGGCCCATGCTCACAAAGATGCTCAAGGAGGATAACTTGCCTAGCCATCATTGTGTCCGAGTTCTCCGGGTATCTATGATTAGTAGCTCGGTGAAACATCACTATAAAAACGGACATTGTGACTGCAAACATCCAGTTCGACAGACCGAAATCCGTCGAAAACGACTACACATAAATACATTAGCACAAGCATCATCCAACAGATGTAGTAAGGTATATTCGACGCCAACAAGGATTGAACTGTATGTAAATATCGCTTGTTGCTAGAGACAGCCGGTCGTTCGTTGTCCAGAGAGTATGATGGCGTGGTCAAGTCGAGGTCGGTAGAATTAGGGATGTGTATCTGTCGACGATATGGCACCATAGGCGAGTAGGAGGGTTTAGGGCTCGTTGTATGTATCATTGTATTGTACCGATATTTGATAACGATGACGGTCGTTTCAAAGGGGAATGAGGGCTTCGGGAGGAGTGCAACGTATAATATACTAACCGACCAGACCATCTTCTGTGAAAAAGACGTATTAGCATATGATTGATAAAAAAAGTTTGTAATGGAGTGCGAAGCAGTGTGTTGGAGCGTAATGGAAACCGAGACGACGACGATGCTGAGTGAGACCAGAGCAGCGACACTGTTGGTACCGTATCGTAAATTGGTGCAAGACATTCGAGAATGTATGATGGAAAGGATGGACAAGTTTGTGAATACGTACATTCTCGTGAGGCTTTCAAAATATCCAAAAAAAAGTTTGATGTAAACAAGTCTATTCGAAACTATCAGACGTTGTTGCGCTGCAGTGGATGAACTGCTAACATACAACAGTGTGAGTGATCTCTACTATGAGTTAGCGACCTGAATGACATGCTCACGATGGGGAGGGGAGGGGGATAAATGTACCAAAAGCTGTTCCAAAATTGTGGTGTAGAAGAAGAAGAGAGGGAAAAGGAAACAAGAACTACAAGTCTACGACCGGTGCAAGGGCCATGTACCTTCCATTCATCAATGCGATTACTTCGTGAGCAATGAAGGGGAAAGAGCACTGGCGCGCAGCATCCAAACAGCCATCATTCTCCCGCCTATCAGTGCATTGGGGCAACTCTCATCATGGGCCAAAGAAATCATGTTGGAACTAGATTCAGATACAATACGAACTCAAAGTTTAACTGAAAGAAAATGTCAAATCATGACGTCCAGTGCAGGAGAAATAAAGGTATACAAAACGATATCTTCAGGAGTGTCAATCCAAAGGAATTTGTTCATGTCGTATCTAACTCGCTGATATTCCTATCCAATTATAACATTGACAATCTCAAAAAGCCTGCGACTGTAAGATCAGGTGGATGGCGTCCCCAATATTTGCGGCAGAGATATAGATTTCCTTAACTCGTCCTCGAATCGTACGGATATAGGATCTCGATCGGTCATCTGGGATAGCTAAGTCAGCCCATTTCAGTTTTTATTGGTATTTGCAAGGAACGTCATAAGTTCGGCAGAACGAGGCTCTCTTACATCTATGCATGGAAAATCTCCACAAGCCTCTTTGGTTCCGAACCCAGAGGATGACAGGGCGTTTTTTTGCGGCGTTGTCGGCCTTACAAATGGGCATGTCAGCGCCCTCCACTGCGGCGAGTCGGGCGATTTGCAATCTCCAACGTCAATGTAGCGGTTGACGGATACAACGAGCGGGTAGGTACGTTGCCTCTTAGTCGTCGGACCTTGAACGAGAAATGACGGCCGGATCTCTATTGTGACTTCGGTGGGGCAATAACTACATCTGTGCGGCTTCGAAACAACGCCCAGTACTAAGTCTTTCGGTGGAAGTGTGCTAACTAGATTTACTAGCTTGTCCATTTGGACTTGCAGATCCAGATTCATCCCCGATACACTCATATGTTGGCAAGCTGGCCCGAAGAAGTCTGGTCGGAGACGGGTGTTCGTCCGCACGTCGAACCCATGGGAATATCTCTCTCTTAGCAGAAGTTGATCTCCAACCGGTAGAGCCAGAGTGTGATCAGACCATTGCTTGAAGGGGAACTGATCCTCGATGAATCGGTTCAGAAAGAAAGAGTTACCATGATCAGGTGAGTATCGAAATCCTCGCATGACCTTGTGAAATGTTAGCCAATGATGTCGCCCTTGTCCGAAGTACAGCTCGCTAGGATAGTGAAGTCGCAGAGCCGGGCATTTGTACACCGTATACCGCATGCGCAGTCCGGAGCGCGTGTAAGTTGATCGAGGATGAAATATGCCACATGCGTGGCAGATGAAATGGTCGGGATTATTTCTATCGAAGTTCCGCAGAAACTCGGCTCGCTCGTAATTGTGCTTCGAGTTTCGAAGTCTTGTAAACGGGTCCAAGGATCCCATTGCAAATAACATGGATCTATTGGCTAGTGCCACGTTGGCAATGTCATGAAGAGGAAGACAACTTGCTACTTGCATAAGAAGCTCCTGAGGCAAAGTATCGAGAATGGAGAGCGAGGAATCCCAGGGATGTAGACAATAGGTCGGTTTGGATGGCGAACATATTGTAGGTCCTGCATTGTGCGTGTCTCGTTGGTGGTAGAAAAAGTCACTAATTCTTTCTTTGAGGGCGTACATATTCGAATCGTGCTGTGGTGGGGGAATAGGGTGAGGAAACTGAAAGTGATCGTGGTTTTAAAGCTCGTTGCGAGCTGTCGCTGGAACTGTGGTTTGGGTAAGCTGTCAACCATACTTGAGATGAAGATTCTGCATAGGCAACTGTACATACAGCTGCCTAGAATATTTGTCTCTAAAAATCTAGCTGTTTAAATGCATTCCTTCTTTCATCAACTATGGCCATCAACTTCATCCGCGCGAGCCCCACAGACTCCGTACTCAGCACACAACCCCTCACGTAAGATGGAGAATTCGAGATAACCTCTTAAAGGTTCAAACCTACGATGATGCTGATCGAACTAAAAGTGAGGTGTAGGTCAATAATTTTTCGGGTGTGGATAGTTCTGGGAACCACAGAAGTCGGAACCGGATGCCGAAAACTCTACTCTCCACACTTGATCTCTCATCTCTCTAAAAGAGGAAAGTGAAAGCGACATGGGAACCGGTCTTTCACGCTACCAGATTATACTATATCAAGTTAGGGAATTCAAGCCCACTTACAAGTTATTTTGTGTGTATTCGCGCCCTGGGCTCAAAATTTCCATCTTCTGGCTCATGATTTCGTGATTTGACGGAACGTTGAGTCCCTACCTAGAGAGGTCATGGTACATCGTACCATATAATCTGGGAAAACCGTTCAACGAGTTATGACTGGTGTTTTCTTCACATAAATGCAGTTATGCATTTCACTACCAACCTTTTGCAAGCAACGAAAACTGGACCACTAGAAAATGCACGAGTGCGTTTTCTCTTCGTCTCAAAACGTTTTGCCTGCAGCACCATGCATATTTACTGACCTCGTCCCTTTGACTAGCTCCTACAGTGAACGAGATGAGATATCAAAGCAGCACCAACCAAACTGACATAGAGTCCACTCATGGCAGTCTCAGCGACATACGTTTGGCATATGGAAGGAGACTGCACCATTGACAACACATGCTAAATCTCTGACTCAATCTTTTGTGCTGGAGTTTGGAGAAGCATCAAGACAAGGAAAGAACCACGATATGTGGGAGACTTTGCGATCGTTTTGTATCAAAAGTCAGAGGATATAAGATGGGGAATTTGCTTGCTTGGAATACTAGAAGTCACCTCTGAGATGTCATAGGAGACTTGGTTAGGAATTACTGCGCATGAGAAGCAGCATAGAATCAGCTATGCTAAACTCTGGTGATGGTGAGCATCAAGCTTATGTATTAAATCCAACAACAGCTTTGATGAGCATCCGCAGTAACCATGCTGCATACGAGTTGTATACTCACGATCCTGTCCCTATACATCCTATCCCATCGCCATAACTAGAATAGAACCTCCCTCCTACTTCAACAGCGCCTCAATATCAGCAGTGACGTCCTTGAAGAGAAAGTCCGCTCTCACACCAGCCGACCCCGGTCCATTCACACCCTCGTCTCCAAACGGCTCAAGAACCTCAAACAGCCCATCGCCAATCTGTATGACAGCCGTCACACTCGTACCATTCTGCGTGTTCTTATTCTCGACGAAACCTTTGAACGTCGCAACATCCCACCTTGCGTCCTTGGACTCAAACACCGAAAACCCAGCTCCTTCTTCCGCCACCAACAGCACAGTACCGCGGTATTTGGGTGGGAGGGAGATAGCATCCGACGCCCCGAAAGTGTGGTTTCCGACGATTTTGACTGGGGTCGGGACGCCCTTCGGGGCGCGGAGGTCGAACTTGACGATTCCGGGGCGGTCGCCCTGGGCGAGGAGAAGCCAGTCCAACGCTGCGATACCGCCGAATCCTTTATTGGTAGGAACGATCTCCTTAGGAAGGTACCAAGGCGTCACCTCCTTTCCATCCGCGGACACTTTCGTGATGGTACCGGGCCATGTCCCAACCACAAATACGTTGCCTGCAGGATCCTGTTCCACGTCTTGGAACCCGCCATATCTGCCTTGGGAGGATTCCGTGAGGTTGATCTTGTACACGAGGTCCTTGGCTACGGGATCGTATTGCAAGAGCCAGTTTGTGCCGGAGATGTCGCGGCCTTCACTAGGGAAAGCGTTGGCGGCATCGGCGATGATTGAGAGGAGGCCGGTGCGGCGGTTCGCGCCTACGGCTCCCTGTACGGTTTAGTGTGGCATGAACTGTAAGAATGGTGGTTCGTTTACCATATGGAAGGCGGTGTTGTGACTTATGCCATTAAACTCTACAATCTCATGCTTGCTGGTATAGGGATCATATATACCTAAGGAGGCATTCCAAAGTTGACTAGATGGAGTTAGAGGAGGCCCCTGAGGTAGATACTTAAGTATGTGTACCCAATGTAGAGCTTGCAGGTGTTGATGTCGAAATCCGCGTTCTCGGGATAGACCTGGTACTGCTTGATTGTGAAGTCACCAGCAAAGGGAGGACAGTTTGCTTTGTGAGGATGTGGTTTGGGGTGAGCAGAGCTAAAAGTACTGAAAGCAGAAGTTAAGAGGAAACCTGAGAGCAGCATTGTGTTGATATTGTGTTAAGGTGGTGAAGTAGAGGGACAATTGAGATATTGAAAGATAAAGGGAGTAAAACCTCCTTCTTATTCTTGAGACTTAAGATCAGGCGTACCACGCAGACGCTCGAAAATCGAAGTCAATCATCCGTAAGAGAGATACCAATATGAAATTGATCGAAGAC
Source organism: Herpotrichia juniperi (assembly GCA_014905255.1). NCBI lineage: Eukaryota > Fungi > Ascomycota > Dothideomycetes > Pleosporales > Melanommataceae > Herpotrichia > Herpotrichia juniperi. The sequence goes on from BLYF01000093.1 coordinate 214,445, forward strand.
CCAGACCACGAGCTCTCCGTGCAATTCAAGGAATGCTTGTCACGGAATCGGAGGTCAACGCAGTCTCGCGCGATGTTCGCTTCGGGGCGTATTGCTTTGTCTATTGCGACGTATTGAAGATTATCCCACATGGATGTGAAGTGACCATTCCTCGTATTCTGGACGCCGTGCCAAGAGATATAGATATCCCGGGAAGCATAGTGTTGTTACTCGTACTATACCTGTGAACCAATAGTGATTGGCTCTTCTGGGATTGGCTTCTTGTTGAGATGCAGAGTGTAGAGTAAGATATAGAGTGAAAAATATAGTAATATGCTGCGTGTATTAGTCCAATGTATTTGGCTTAGGGGTAAGCGAAGCAGTGACCAGGTGGTTGTTTATGTAGGAATCAATCCTTTTGCGGAGTCACATCTGGGATTGACTTATAGCAGATCGTTTTAGAGGTTCATCCATTGAGACTTTCTAGTTCATTCAGTAGACTTTGCAACGACGGTGACTTGAATCAAACGAGAGCAAATTGATGAAAATGTCAAGGTAATGCATGTTGGCATATTCTAAGGTTGGTGAGTCGCCAGAATCACCCGCTGTAAAGTTTCCTTTCCGCTATGACTTGAAATACCACAGGTGAGAAATGGAAGGCGTTTGTCGTCGTCATCCCCCAAGCTCTTCCGTGTGCCTACTTCTACAAAGGTGCAGGCTTCAACCTAGGTGTTACTCTATCGTCCCACCAGCTTGGCTTCTTTCCAAGACCCTCCCACAGCTCTGCCCGCTCCCACAGAAGGTGTTCCGACCATGCTTTGACCTCTGGTGATAGGATCTTCTTAGTCACCCACGTGAACTCTCCCAGATCGACTTCACCGTTGAGTTCCCGCTCGTACTCGACCATCTGCAGGATTAACTCGATCTTGTCGATGTCGTGAACGAAGTGGCTCTCTAACGTCACGCTATCCTCATACTCTTGCCATATCTCCCTCAATTCCTGGCCGTTGAGCCCTCCATTGAACTTGCCAAGCAGGTTTGTGCAGATGTAGTCCATAGTCTCGGCTTCCCGCCTGTTTTTCTCGGCTTTGGGTATATTGTCCACTGGTGTGATGTCGCCGACGAGAGCCTCAGCCATATCGTGGATGAGGGCCATCTGTGTGCATCTCAAAATATTGAGCTTCGAGGAGATTGACTTGGGGGCCATCATGGTGAGGATACTCATGCGGTACATGTGGTCAGAGATGGATTCGGCATTGCTGATTCCAAATCGGACCCAGCCCGCTCTTTTGGTGGTCTTCAGTCGCTCGAGGAGGTGGAAGAAGGGGATGGGGGAGGATGTGTTTTCGGCATATTGAGGGGTGATTTTGGAGACAACTGTGTAAGAGAGTACAGGTTAGTGATCTAGTCCAGAAGAACGAAGGTAGGAAACAGAGAAGGTGTCGCATACGGACAGCCCGTCTTCAGGACATACCACTCTCTACCGTCCAGCGTTCGGCGGAGGTGTCTATTTCGTTGACGAGGCCCGCCTGGGGATCCCTTCTGGGCTCTTGTGTGCGCACTTCCTTGAGGGAAAGACGGTTGATCTGAGTGGCTATGTCGTTTGTGGGTGGTGCCCCGTTGGTCTGAGTGCCTTCGTCGACTGCCATAGTGGGGTCGAGCGGTGAAGGATGGTGACTGGAGAGGTGAAGGGCTGGTACTGGTACTTTGTAGGGAAATTGGCGAGACCAGCTTCAGCTTGGAGAGGTTTGCTGCAAGTGTGTTGTTTGCGAGGAGAGGAGAAGGGAAAAAGAAAGAAGCGTGTCACTGCGTCACACGATTATCTACGACCCCCACTGTGCTGCTCTCCCCCGGCTGGCCGCATTTGGACGCTACTCCACGCTACGTCCTGCACGCTAGGCGGCAAGCGCATTAGCTGACTTTGGACCCGTTGCGCGACGCTCACCACCACACCGCCGAGGCTATGCAGACGACCAAGTGCACTTCACACCCGCTGTACCACCCTGTCTTCCGTCTATGTCTTTTCCTATGATGCGCCAATGTCACGAACTACATCGAACACCTCTGCCGTTGCTGGAACGGCCACGAGCGGTCTTCTCCGCAACCTGTCAATCAAAACAACCGCCAAACCACCACAACTCTTGAATCCACTGCCGCCTTCCGATGTCAGACTCTTCGTAACAAACCTGCGACTGATAGACTTGGATTTGCGCCCCGATTGGCCCGACATAACCGTGCAAACCTTCTCTTCGAAGAATGCGGACCAGAAGCAGAGGATTGGCGGTGTAGAATGGGCCTTGTTCAGGTTGTTCGAGATATGGGACCCTGCAGAGACGAGCCAGGTGGGAAACATTGACGCAAACAACGCGGAGCTGTAACTGACTTTTGCGCCAGAAACTCCAACCCTTCTTCCCGCCTCTGGAACCACTTCAATCGCTGAACTTACGCGCCGCTCTCTACCGATGTCTGAACGAACTGAAGAAGAATGGCGTGTTGGGACGCGAAACTGTGCTAAGAAAGACCATGCTGGATGAGTGCAAGGGCGACAAGTTCTTTGAGGTCCTGGCTTTCTTCTCAAACGCCGTGTTGAAGAAGACACTTGCTGCGCAATTGGGGGATAAAAAGAGGACCGGAATCGCGACCATCGTGTCTACAGCCACAACGTTATCCCATGACAAGCAAACATCGTTGCTGCCTCTGGCGATTGCACACAAGGCAGCACTTGTCAACGTCTTGAGGAAGAAGGAAGAAAAGCGGAAGAGGTTCACCGAATTCGAAGCTACATTGAATGCAAAAAGGGACACGATCAACCAACGGCTCAAGCAGTGTAAAGCTACGCCCCGGAGTCGAAACTCAGTGGTTCCGGAGAAAGAGGCGGCAGCGATCAAGAAGCAATTGAAGGACAATTGGATTGGGAACCAGAAATGGCTTGACACTATGCTACACGGAGATGATGTCCAGGCTGAAGACGCATTTCTAAGTGGCCATTTCCAGGATGTGTGGCATATGGTGGAAAAGGGTCAAAAGCTCCAAGACGTCGCATTGGAGGCTGGCCTGTTGGAGAACCTACAATCGAGGGTACAAGAGCAGCAGACCAGGTTGCAGAAATGGAAGAACTTCCATGAGACAATGCTCAAAGAGGAAACGAAACCGTCTACCTCAGCCTCGAATGCTCCGCCTCCGGCGAAGGAAGTCCAGTTTGATGAACACTTGCAACTGCAACTCTGTTCCTCGCAAGCCTCAGAGGCGGGGCTTGTCCATAAAGGGCTACTACCCCCGGAGTACCAGAACATCGTTTCTGATATGGAAGCCGAACTCTCCCGGATAGCTAAAGCCAAACACAATCGATCCGATGCCCCCCAACTAAGACGACGTGCATCGTCCTTGAAAGCTGGACGCTCACCTGAGCGAAAGAGGAAGCCGAAGTCTGAATCTGCATCTAGTAAGCCAGTAATACCATCAAAGACCGCAAAGCCAGCTCCACCAGCGAGGACACAGTCTAAAGACAAGATCCAAGTTCGACCGCTGCGTCAAGATTCAGCAATAACGCCTATCGGCTCGGACACAACTCTCATCGGACTGCCCTCGACGTCTCCATATACTGCACCACCTACCTCGCAACCAGTCGATTCGTCAATAAAAATTGAGCTAGAGAACTTCAAAGAGTCCACAGACCCTCTCCCAGAAGACGGTCCCTCCTCAACCAGCTCCCTAATGCCGCCCCGCTCGCCATCTCCCTCGCCCCAACCCACGCCCTACATCCCCTCAGAGCCACCCATCTTCCTACCACCGACGTTGACGCACGAAGAAGCCATCGCCGAAGACATCATCTTCTCAATCGGAAACGCCACACCCTCACCCATGAAGAAACCGCAGCCGCGCCTCTCCCTTGCAGACCGGACCCGCATGTCCATGGCCCACACAACCTCCTTCCCACCCATCACCGAATCGCCGCCTTCTCCTCCTAGTCCATCACTACCAGTCTTCGAACCGCCAGCCCTACAACCGGACCGCCGCGCAACGCTCCACGAACGCACAATGCTCAGCATGGCCGCCATGGTCTCCAACTCCCGGCAATCCCTCGCACCGCAGCAATCTAGGTACGGAGGCAGGAAGAGCGCCGCGCGCACCTCCACCTACCCAGTGAACCAGTTCGACACGCCTCAGACGCAGAAATCCGTCCACGTCGTCCAAGGGGGCGAAGTGACGCCGAAAGAAGAGCTGTTTTCTGACGATGTGGATTATGAGCGCATATTCAAGAGCAGGCCTAAGATTGCTACGAGTCCTGTCTTTTCGCCAGTGGGCGTAAGAGGTGACGAGGAGGAGTACGAGTTTGATGAGGGGGTTACGGGCGTGGATCTGGGGGATGTGGATGCGGATAGTGATGGGGAGAATGGGTTCAGCAGGGATTGGGAGAACAGTCCGTCGAAGAAGGGGAAGTTGTTTGGGTGAGCGTGTACGTCGTAGTCAAGCTGTAAATGAGAACGCAATAGGAGCATGGCGACGCTTCCTTGTCGATGAGAACATGTATGGTGTTAGTGGTTGTCCTTTAATATCTACCGAACTCGTTCATAGAAAACATCAATAGCTATCAGGTCAATACAAGCCACTCAGTGCAAATAAACCGTACTTAATGCTCGTAACGTGGGTATAATTCATCGCTCATATCTCGATCCCAACCCATCCCATTATTCCTAACACCCAACATCCTTATCCCCTACGGACTACTCATATTTATCACGTCTCCTGTGTGCCAGAAATCCTCTCGCCCATTGCTTCTCATCCCCCTCCCAAGCCGGATTTTCCCCATCAGTCTGCAGCCCCTGACTGCCGCTCTTACTAACCCTCCTCCCATCCTTCGTCTCGCGATGGAAAACACACATCCCTTTATTCGGCCCGCGATATTTCGCGTGGAGTGGACACAGTGGACTGCTTGGTAGGTGCTCGGGCGTCAACCATTCAAACTTTGCGCGCTCCTCTTCTTCCATTATAGCCCTTGCATTCGGAGTCGAATTCGAATTCGCATCCGCATCCATTGGCACACGAAACCATTCTGCATAATCGCTAGACGGGGGCAGAGATTTCGGTTCTTGAAAAGGTGAGAGTGTCATACCTGGGGATTTCGGGAACTGGATAGCACTAGGCATCGGGAGTGGCGTTATCCACGGGTTCTCGTTGACGAAGCTAGGCGTCGTTTTCTCTACATCAGGGTGCGGTGTGAATGGGCCTTGTGGGCTCTCGTCAGAGTCCGAATCCTCAGGCTTGAGATTGCTTTGCATGGGCATGAGGACGGCGTCGGAGTCCCAGACTCTACCTGGAAGGCCTGGCGATGGTTTCGGGCGAGGCATCTGGTGCATTTCAAATACAAAGTCGGCGAGTGTGTCTTTCAATTCACCCCTTTCGTCGAGCATCGTAGGTATAGGGACGCGTTTAAGACCCGGCGGGATGAAGGATGGGGGGACGGGCATGTTGGCAGGTGCAGACGCATGTGCGATGCCGTTCTTGTGGTTGGGGTTTTGGTTGGGGTGCCAGGGGACGGTTGTGTCGTTGTTGCTTTCTGTTAAGGCTGTAAAGGGAGAAACGGCGGGTTGGGTGTCATGACTTGTTGACTTTCTTTTGGCGTGGAAGAGGTTGGAGAAAGAACAGCGGCGGTCTATTGCGTCTACTGCATCATGTCCATGAGATGGTGATTCTCCAGAGTGGGCGTCACTGGAAGAAAATGGGCTGCTCCAGCGCCAGCGTCTCGATGGTTTGTCAACCTGCTTCAATTCTTCTTGGGGTGAGGATAGAGGTTGAAGAGGCCCATTGATCGGCTGAGTCCGAACGTCATCTGAAGCGAAAGCCCCGAGAGAAGCAATGGAGCGTGCGCTCGTGTAACTACTTTCTCTCCTTTGTCGTGGGCGATTAATGTACTTGCGGATGCGAATCGGCATTTCGTGATAGCTTGGTGATATTGACGATGTGATCGGATCGGATCCAGGAAGTAAGCCATGCCCCCCTCTATTCGACTCTAGATGTGGCGATGGTGATGGGCCCTCAAGGATGGATGGCGGCAAGTTCGGCATAGGCTCCCATGATGGAGCAGTTTCACGTATCCAGGGAGTTTTAGGACTTCGGGGCCGCCATAGAGCAAGGCCCTGAGTGTTAGCATTTTGTGCTATAGACATTCGTCTTCGAGGAGGCAGATCGGGCATTTCGAGCGGAAGTGTAAGCTTCATAGCTTCAGCCCTTCGAGCTTTCAGTCCACCTTTTGCATGACTAGGCTTGACGGTCTTTACGCCCGGTGCATCCAAGTGGACACGCTTGGGCACTCTTTCATCCGAGTCCTGCTTCTTCAAAGCTGTAGGCAACTTGAACGATAATTTGCGGCCGGACTTGTTGGGATGTGGGTGCTGATCGCCGTGCTCTTCAGCTCTTTGAGACTTCGCCTCGTCGGGGGCGAACATTCTGATATCAGGGACATGTCGCATAAGTCCTTTTGCAATGCTGCCAATGGAGGACTGACCGGTGTTATGACGAGATACTCCTGGATTGACCGTTGACACTGAAGAGCGAGCCGTGGATGCCCTCCTCTGAATGGATGGCGATTTCAAGTTGTCAAAGTCTGCGGTATTAGTGGCACTCAATGCAGGTGGATCGTCTCGTGAGTTATTTCTCGTCATGATGGGAGGTGGAGCAGCTCCTTTCGAGAATACGCGACGTTTTGACCAGTCGTCCAATTCATCGCCATTCGGTACTTCGCAAGTGAAACCCTTGCGTCTATCTTCAGGTCGAGGCGAGGCCTCTCTTCCTCTGGGTGTTACCGCTCGCACAGTATCGGCATGATCCTGGAGTGAAGTCCAGATTCTCGTCAATGGAGCTGTTGGCGCGGGCCTGGGGATGATGTCGTCGTCTTCTACGTTCCCGACGCCCCATTTGCCCGCGCTCTCCTTCAAGTCACGCGATAGGCCGCTGGATGGTTGATGTTCTAATGTTGATGGCAATTCCAGAGAAGTCGACGTTGCCGACATGTAAAGGTGGAAGGTGGGCGACTGCGCGCTGTGGTTGAGCAGTGGCAGGTAAAGGACTGCGTGTCGTAGGTGAGTAGGAATGCAGCAGAGTTCCGACTGCAGTTAGGATGGGAAACACATGATGTATCGCGAAAAATAGGCGAGGTGCTGTGGTGTTGTTGTACCCAGTTCTCGGGCAGATAAGTGATCTCCGGCCAAATCGGGAAGGAGAAACGGAACGTAGAAGACCCATGCAGGAAACAACCACTCAGACCATTTCAAGACCTTCCAAAAAGAACAGTAGAAGCCGAGATGTAAACCAAACGCGCAGAACGCCGAGCCATGCTTGCCATATCATCCCGGAGCCATCCATGCACATTCACCCGTATCCAATGCCAAGATTGCAGACCCCCAGACCCCCAAACCCCCAAACCCCATACACGCTTCATGATACATTCATTATACGGCTTCATTACTTCATCTCAGCAGCAGTCATTACTTGTACCACACTAGTGCCATCCACGAACCGGGTTCTAAAAATGCGATTCGCATTCTGGAACATGCCGTCTTTCAGACTGACGACGATAAATTGCGATCCCTTGAACCTTGTCTTAATGAGCCGCCCGATATTTTGTGTGTGCGAGAGATCTAGCGCCGCGTCGACTTCGTCCAGGATATACATTGGTGCGGGTTTAAATTGCAGTAAAGCCATAATAAGCGATAAAGCAATCAAAGAGCTGGAGTGTGTTAGTGAGAGAGATGACTACGAGCGGATCTGCAAGACGTACCGTTGGCCACCACTCAACTCAGTCAACGACTGTTTCCAGACTTTGCCTAGCATGACCTTCACTTCAAGACCATCGGCAATAGTCTTGCCTTCAGGAGGGTCCAGTTTAGCAAAGCTGCCCGGAAGCATCTCGTTGAAGATCTGACCAAAGTCGCCATTGACCTTTGTCCAGGTCTTGTGCAGAGCTTCCTTCTTGTACTCATCGAGGTTCACAATCGTTTCCTCAATCTTCTTCTTGTCCTTGATCACAATGGACATGTTCTTTTTCAGACTAGCTTCCTTCTTCTCCACACTGTCAATCATAGTCATGACCTTGGGGTTGATCTTGTTCTTCATGCCTTGGAACCGTTCCTGCATGTTTTTCCGTCTAGCTTTTGCGTCGGCCATGTTCTGGCCTTTGAAGTCGTAGATTGTACCGGGTCGACCAAACGATTCGCTTTCGTCCGCGATCCATTCATATTCGGTTTCGAGGGTCTTGAGATTGCCAGATGCAGCATCTCGCTCTTTGTGGAACCTTTCAATCTCATGACCGAGCTTCTGCTGCTCTAGGCCTTCCTCCGTGATCGATGCGTTCTTTGATCGGATCGCTTCTTCCAATGCACGTAGCTCATCTTCGAATCCGGTAAGCTTGGCCCGTTCGTCTGCTAAGTTCGCTTGCGCGAGGTCGTGAGCATCCTACGACACAGTCAGTGGCGTCTATAAATTAATCGGTTTAGACATACCTGTGCTTGAGCTTGCTCGGCGATAAGAGCATTGATCTCCTCTTGCTGAGTTTTCAGTGTAGTCTGAACTTCCAGCAATTGCTCTTGTGTAGCAGCAAGATCATTTCCGCATTGCTCTGACACGACCAAAGCTTCTCGCATCTCTGATTGAAGTGGCTTGATAGAAGCACTGTTCTTACTCAAAGCTTTCTTCAACTTCTCCAGTGACGATTGTAGCTCAGCAAGTTTGCTGTCTTTATTGTTGTTGAACTCTTTCATGTCACGTTCGATTCGTTTGGCTTCTTTTGACGCCTCATCTTGCCTTACCTTAGCGCTCTTCATTTCCTCTTTGAGCTGCACGATGTTATGCTTCATCTCCTCGACTGCATGGATGATCTACATCTATTAGGCTACCATACCATATGGGTTTGAGTTGAGACACTTACCGAAGATGACGAATTACCGCTAATCTGCTCTTCTGTGAGTTTGATCTCGTGGGTTTTGAGATCAAGCTCTTGCTTTGACTTTCGTGCAGAATCCAACTTCTTCTTCTCCCTAGCTAGGGTAGCTTGGAGTGTCGCGAGCTGGCTCTCTTGGGATTGAATTTCCTTGTTAAGCTCGTTAAGTTTCTGCAAGGTGATTAGGACTCCACTCGACTGAGGTGCGCTACCACCAGACAAAGTCCCCGAGGGATCATAAACGTCTCCTTCCAGTGTGACACTCTTCATGCGAACGGCAGGGTCGAAGGTAACGCGCTTGGCAGTTTCGGCATCTTCGCAGATGAGCGTTGAACCGAAGACGTACTCCATAGCAGCGGTGACCTCGTTATCGTATCCAATAAGTGAGAGCGCTAGATCAACCTTTCCTGGGGCGATCTTTTGGGCAGCTCCGACCTTTTGAGCGGATGCCCGGAACGCCGCGATCTTGTTCAGTGGGATGATGGTGACGCGTTTCTTCAGTCGACCATTTTGTAGTAACTGCGAACCAGTCTCTGCAGAGTCAACGACAACATTGTATAATCGTCCTCCAGCACAGATCTCCATAGCAGTCCCTGCACGAGTGTGCTCCTTATCTAGTGTGAAGAGCTGGGCAACGAGGCCCTTGACACGCGATCGATCGAAGTTTGGAGATGGGTCGCTGTAACTGAAGTCGATATTTGCCACCCTGCGCCTCAAGCCGTCTGCCTCTTGCTTGAGTTCTCTAATTCGTGCCTGTAGATGTGACTCTTGCTGATACAGCTCTGACTCCTTGCCCGGCTCAAACCCCATCTTTGTGAGCTCCGCCTCGAGCTTCTTAGCCTGAGACTTAAGTGCCTCGAGATCTTTCAATAGCCCAGAGTTCTGGTCTTTGGCTTTCTTCGCCTTCGGTTCATCCTCTTTGATCTGCTTCTCAAGATGCGAAATTTTGAGCTTCTTTTGCTCCTGTTCAGTGGCTGCAGCGCTTGCTCGGTTTCTCGCATCTTGTAGCTGGCCTTGATAACCAGTCTCTTGGCCTTCTTTTGATGCGACACCAGTTTGCAATGTCTGCAAAAGCTCTTCTTTCTTCTCGACATCTTCGGACTGTATAGCCAACTCGTCGCGCGCCGTCTTGTATCCCTCCTGCAGCTTCTCGTATATTGCGGACTTCTTCTTTAGCTCCGACTCGAGTTCCTTCACACTCTTCTCGAGTCCCTTCTTCCGGTCCGTTTCCTCAGCCATGCTCGTGTTCTTCAAATCGAGGACTGTTGTCAGTCGGACGATCTCGTGTGAATGTGATTTGACCTCGTCTTCCAGCGCTGAAGCCTTTCCGCCTTTGCGTAATTCCTTTTCACGTGCAGCCTGAACCTTCTTGATGTCGTCTTGTAGGTATTCAATTTCTTTCTTCATGCGCACCGCCGACGCCTCCAAATCCTCTGCCCGTTGTTTCTTAGCATCAAGATCATCCCCAGACTGGCGCAGCCTCTCTTTGTAGCGGATGTAGTCGTGTGCAATGACTAGTCGCGTCAATCGTTCGAGGTCGCTCTGTGTTTGCTGGAAGTCCAGGAACGCGCGCTTCTCCTGTCGCAGCTTCTCCAGCTTGGGCTCAATCTCCTCCTTAAGAAGTTCACTAAGCTCCTGGACCTTCATCTCCTTCTTCGCCATTGTCTTAAATGCCTTGTCTCGCCTGTCCTCAAACATGCGTGTTCCGGCGGCTTCTTCAATCATGGCGAGGATTTCCACGGCTTTCATGTTCAACACCTTCGTAATGCGGCCCTGCATAATCAGGAAGTTCGGGTTGTTGATGTTGAGCTGGACGGAGTGGAAGAGATTTTGCACAGTCTGCTGCTGCGCCCGATGCCCATTGATGAGATATTTGCTGGTGCCACCTAATACAATCTGCCTCATAACCGATATTTGCGCGCAGTCCTCGAAGCCGATTGGGCTCTTCTTCTTGTCGCGGTTATCGAATGAGATAGTAACGCTCGCTTTTGTGACTCCGGCTTGCCCGCGCTTGTATATCAGGTCCTATACGGATTGATCAGCCCCTACAACCGACGTAGATTCCGCGCGACGCACCTGGAGGTTCTGAGCGCGAACAGTGCTCATGTTCGTTATACCTAACACGAAACATATTGCGTCCAAGATATTTGACTTCCCCGATCCATTTAGTCCAGTAATTGAGTTGAACGTCTCGTCCCTGCATGGTATGAGCTGTGATCGTGTCGCGCGCGGGCGAAGAAATAAACAAACCAGCCGGAAATGACTGTTCGGACGGCGTAAGATTTGAAGCCCTACATAAGGTCAGAGGTTGTTACATTCGTATCCTCGTATGCTTACATCTATAACTACTTCGACGACGTGCATTGTGGCGGCATAGACTAGCACTTTTGGTGTTGTCGTCAATGTTCCGATGCCCGTGTTTGTTGTGGATTTGATACGCTGACTCAGGTTCGCCTAGTGCGCGAAGTCACGTGTGAAGCTAGCGTAGCCACTCCCAGATCGAACGCAGTTCCGACCATTATCTCTTCACAATCTCACAATGTTTTGCCAGAGACAAATCAAATCAAATCTGGGTTCTCCTTATTGATACCCCTGGGTGCTGATCACGAACATGATACACCTCAACTGGAAGGCTTTCTGGCCATCCTTTCAGGCTTCGCGTGGGTCATATGCGGATATATTGCCTGTTGATCAACCGCCCTCGGGTTCGCCCCACAAACAGAGATTGATGAGTGCTACCCTAGATGCATTCATCCACCCCGTCACCTCGCCGTGAGATCCGGCCACCCGGTAAAAGGGACTGTTCGGGAAAGAGATGGATGAGATGCTTCTTGGGACCGTCAGCAATTCAAAGATTTAATAGCCCTCTAGGACAAATCCAGCTTTTGAAAACATTATCACCGTATGAACAAGCTCTCCAAGCGCACGATAAGCCCGGCCGCCAAAGGCTTGTCCTATGGGTCAATAATGCTTAGGTGCCTCAATGATGGCGGGGTGTGGGCGAGATTGTATGGAGCTTCACGCATTTACCAATCACGTCAACTTCTCCAAATTAGGTTATCCAACACCTTGCGCCATAGCAAGGGTCTCTGTCGCACGTCGAAGACACCATGGACCTTCCTAAACGGCAGTCGGTATCTTGCCTCTCTCTATAATACATATGCTACCTTTACTCGTGAAAATGTGTTTCTTTTCTTCCATTCTTCATATTTCTCTCCCCGAGCTACTTGGGAGTGACTATTGAGAACCATGGTATCAATACTCAATCGTTTCCGCCGTAGGACTCACGAAGACACTACGGCTCCTCAACGCGCAGACACAACAGCAACTGAAGGTGCTAACCCTTCTGAGACCATTGATCACGAGAAGGCCGATTTTAGGAAACATGATCCAAACGTTGCAACATCTGTTGAATCTCCAGTCTCCGAGGTTGACGATGAAACCGACCTCCCAGACGATGTTCGTGAGCTACCAAAGATTGTCCGTAATATTGTCAGTTTGGAAGATGGTACGTTACAATATCTGTGATAGCAAAGCACCCTACCTATATTATCCGTTTGTACAAGCATATGGTTTGGCGCCAAAATATGTTTTTCCAAAGCCGAGTTTTTTCTTTCGCTCGTTGATATACTTAGAGTAGCGTGAGATATATACCCCAATTGTGTCTTGATACCTGTTTCCAGAACAATCACACTGACCACGCATATTCTGATACAGATCCCAATGCCCCGACCATTACCTTCCGATACTTTCTATTGTGCTTCATCTTTGTACCTCCCGGGGCTATTCTCTTCCAGATGGGGATATTCCGTACCACTGCAGCTGTCTACCCTGTTCTCTTCGTTCAGATAGGTATAAGCTAACACACTACGATACGATACGAGCAAATATCTGACTTAAAGACAGCCTCTCATTATGTTGGACATTGGCTTGCTGAGCTCCTGCCAGCCAAGACCATCCGAATTCCCTTTACCAAGTTTAGTTTCAGCCTCAATCCTGGACCATTCCATGTTAAAGGTAGGCCCTTTTAGTTTTGAGAAAGATATCAAAAGCTAATGGCCATAGAAAATGTACTTGTCACTGTAACTGCCGCGTCTGGTGCAACTTCAAATGCTGCTTGGGCATCCATTTCTCTTGCTCAGCTCTACTACGATACAAAGATTCCCGCTGCAGCATGCATCTTTTTTATGTGGGCTATTGTCTACATCGGCTACGCAATGGCGGCCATGGCTCGACAATTTCTTCTTTATGATCCAATATATACCTGGCCTTACTCTCTTATGCAAACCGCAGTCTTCGAGACTCTAGCGAAACCGGCCCGCGACTCCTGGATAGCGAAAAAACAGAAGTACGTTTTCTTTGGAACCTTAGCTTTCATCATATGCTGGCAGTTCTTGCCCGAATACGCGTTCCCCATGCTAAGCTCCCTCTCATTCCTCTGCTGGGTTGCGCCTCGCAACCCTGTAGCGAACTTTGTGGGCGCTGGAATCGGGGGCATGGGATTCATGAACCTTACTCTGGACTGGGCAAATATTTCGAACCAATCTCTAATAAGCCCGATGATTGTACCCTTCTGGACTACCGTGGTTCTCACTGTCGCGTTTGTTTTCAATAGCTGGATTCTACTTCCCGCAGCCAAGTGGGGGAATTTGGGAGAGTATAAACATTCCCTTATGTCCAATCGAATCTTCTTGGCGAATGGGACTCGCTATCCGGCATCTCAGTTGATCACAGCAGACCTGAAGTTCAACGAGACCGCATATGCAGAGCTAGGACCCGTGTACATGGGCACGCAGGCTATCTGGTCGTTGTTCTTTGACTACTCATCATACATATCCGCACTGTGAGTTATCTTAAAAAGTATAATGAGCTAAGCTGACTAATGACAGAACGTGGATGGGACTCTTCGGATACCCTAAAATCAGAGATACTATCCAGAAGCTCCGTGCTCGAGCTGCAACTAAGGGCCAGGGCGGAGCGATCAACGAGTTCTACACGGATCGTCTCAACATCCTCATGCGGTCTTACAAGGAAGTTCCTCTCTGGTGGTACTTGGCTCTCTTCGCAGCCTCATTTATCACAATAATCGTTATTTTGGCAAAAGGCTTCTTCTTCATTCCGAGTAAGTGCTTGCTTTGGCTCTCTTCCTACTACGTGCAGAAAAGCTTACCGTCATATTAGTCTGGACATTCATCGTCGCCATCTTCTCGTCCGGGGTCATGATCTTTCCCTTCGCGTGGCTTTACTCTTTCTCCTCTTTCCAAGTCCCTATTGGCTCGTTCAACGAACTCCTATACGGCTTCATGGTCAACGCAGGAAGCGGCCATCGCCACCCTGCCGGCGCAACAGCCTACGGTTCTATTGCGGGTGATATATGGTACCGCGCACAGTACATGCTCCAAGACCAAAAGATCGGCCATTACATGCACGTGCCTCCCCGGGCAATATTCTTCAGCCAGATTTTCGGCGAGCTTATCGGTGTACCAATCAACTACGCTGTGATCCAATGGGTTCTTACTACAAAGGCCGACTACATCCTAGGCAACAAAATCGATCCCTTGAACCAATGGACCGGCCAGTCACTCGCCAACTACAACACCATGGGTGTGCAATACGTTCTCGTCGGACCCAAACGTCTCTTCGCGCAACACATGTTCAAGCCACTCCCATACGCATTCTTGTACGGTGCTTTTGCGCCGCTCCTCCTATTTGGTCTACACCGTACGTTTCCGAAGTCGCCGCTCAAGTTCCATCTCTGGAACGTGACCATCTTCGGTTCTGGTGTCTCGCAGTTCTACGGTAACCTCAGCACTGGCTACATTTCGAGGTTTATTGTCGGATATATCTGCATGCGATACTTCTATCGCAATAAGTTCGAGACTTGGAAGAGGTACAACTACCTTGTTGCTGCGGCGCTCGATGCGGGGTTCAATGTTGCTATGCTGATCATGTAAGTCAAACTGCCCTATACGTTAGTTTTTGACTGACATTATATCCAGGTTCATCGCATTCTCCAGCGGCAAGGTAATTACTATGCCTAATTGGTGGGGGAACAACGCCGAGAGCGTAGAGAGATGCTTTGCGCTTGACAATTGAGAGCTGACAAAATTGATACTGGTTAATCCGGGCACTCTGTGGAGGTACGAGGTGTTTGTCCTATCATTAGTATTCAAAGACCCTTACGGGTCTTCTTCTATTTCGATACTCTGGCAAATTCCACCGAGCGTATACTGATTATTGGAGAGTCACGGGGTATTCAATGTGCATCTTCCGAGCGCTGACTCGAATGCTACCACCAATATATAAGATTCCTCAACTTTAAGTCATGGAATTTATCAAAGTCGAAATGCAGTGTAGATTGAAACTACCTACGTCTACAGCATGCTTTGAGAAAATTATACATCTTTCCGTGACGATATATGATATTTTCCCTGGCATACAAACAAACGCAATTGTTTCTCACGCGGGCGCTTCTGCCGTGCCCACCAGCTATATCATCAACCGTCCGACATAAAATTGGTGTGATCTCACCCTGTCCTTAGGGTAAGTCTCTCGGGCTACTGCCCGGTATATGTGGATATCTATGTAAACCATGTACGCGTTTATGGGGGTACTCTATAGCACCAGATTTGTTCTCAAGCTATCGATGTACAACAATCTCGATTGTAGTATCTTACTCAGATCCGTTGCAAGTTAAGCCAAATACCCCTCATAAAGGATAAAGTTCGTATTTTGCAAGTCTGAAGGAAGGAGTTTGGATTTATCGACGTACGGTGCGGCACAGAGAGGAGAAGTACGGAGCTAGCTGCACCACATTGCCGAAGGTGAGCTGTAAATCGCGCAAATGGTGCTATATCCCGCATACGCTAGGTGGAATTTTAGAACGGGAAAGAGAGAAGGCAGAGCCACAAACAGCCCATGTTTGGAAAGTAAATGAAAACAAGGAGTGACATGTCCATGACGATAAGTCTCTCTTGTGGGGTAGATTTAGTTCCTGTGGAGTACTTCGGCGGAGGCACATCCTAAGTTTGTTGTGGTGTCGTGCAAGCGGCTACACTAGTACTTGCGGATCGATATCAAGCTTCCTTTCCCGCAGCTGCAACGACTGCGCCTCACTCAGTGCCACTGCCGTGCGTCTTAGTCTAGAAGCCTGACTAGAAGCTGTATCGCACACTTTAGGACCGATATCCGGCATCGGCGGAGGCTTGCCGAAGTTGGGATAGGTGCGCTTGTGTAGCCTGAGAACAGTCCGGAGATGGCCTATGTTTGGTGGATTTGGAAATTGTTTGCTTTGAGCGGACGTACACCTCTTTTGCAAGTACCAGTATTGGTAGAGATGCAAATTGTGGAAATAAGAGTCGTTGTATGTGGAAGATTGCAAGTAGCCGAACTAGATCCACAATCGATAAGACATTCGTGTAAGGTGGATCAAAGATGTAGACTAGAGAGCAATGAGCTCTAGGCGCCGAGACAATCAGCCCAGATGGTGAGTCACGCAGTACACAAAAGCCCAACCTATGCTGTAAGTGTATATGTGTGGAGCAGAGTAACCCATACTATTTTCATACCTAGTACTTGCATTCGAATCCTGTTTCTCTGCATTTGGGTATGCCGGATTACCCGAGGTATGCTATGGCGTAGAGGTCTAACAGATGTAGTCTGCGGGGCCGCCCTCTTGCACGCGATCCAGAACACCTTAACGCATGCCCCCTCTAAGATAGACTAAAAGGTGAGAAATCGGGCTCGCGAACTGGAAAATAAGCACCGAAGAACGCGGCAGATGATAACAGCAAGCTGAGCAAGCTCCAAGCTCCAAATGGAATGGAGGTAGAAAGTTAGGAAATGGCCAGAATGCCAAAATCAGGAAGGAGAAGGAAGAATGCTGTGAGAAAACCAAAAATTAAACCAGGAGAGTCCAAAAAGCGATTCGCCTTTTGGCGCCTCAAAACCAGTCCTAAAAGCCAGAAGAAAATCCGTCGTAAATCATGTCGTGAAAGAGGCCGTTTAGAGGCCGTTAGGTATTCCCCAATACCATTGTCTTCGCCATTCGTCCACTGCCCTCGTTCAGTAAACCCATATTCACTGGCACGTCCATCATCTAATGATCGGATTCCAAGCCATCTAGCTCCTAAATCCCAGACGTCGTCCTAACAGCTTCGTCTGCCCAACTTTGTGCCTAAAGTTCGTCCAACTCTTCTCACGTTCTTCCCAGTCTGACATCTGGGTCCACATGAAGTCCCATGAACGGTTCTCGACCTTCACTGTCTCCTTGCCCCGTAGACACATCTGACGATACACTCTTTGCTGCCGTGCTTTTCTAGCTGCTTCTTCTCCGACGAGATATGGATCCTCGAGTGGGTTGAGGGGGTCAGCAGCCTGGTGAACTGGATATGCGCTCAATTGCGTCGTGGAACCACTGGGTGAGTATGGTGTGTTGCTTCCAGACGAGGTCGTCGGTGGGACAGCTGAGAGGGAGTTGAGAATTGAGGTCGTGTTTGTAGCTTGGTTAGCTCGTCTTCGGGCTACAGCTTCATACTGACGACTGTTTGCGCTGGTCCTTGAGGTGCTCCAGCTGCCCACGTTCAAATTGTAGTTGTTTATGTCTAACATGGATCCATGGGCGCGGGACTGGAAACCGGGAGCATAGTTAGCAGCAGGTAGACCGCGTACCTGCTGGTTGGGCGAGAGTGGAGGCAGAAGGGATCGCGGGGTTCGATAAGATGTGTATGTTGGTGTGTCAGAAAGGTAGGAGGGCGCAGCACTATGAATGGACATGGTATCCGGATCGTGACGAGAGTAGAGGGGGAGAGGCTCTACGTAGAGCGGTGTGCTGGTAATGTTGCAGGTCATGTTGCCGAATCTCAAGTACCCAACTCGCTGGATATCTCTTGGGGGTGGATTGTCTGATGGGAGAGCTCAGAGAGCGAACGACCCAAAAATACGGTGAAGACGGGAAGAAAAGGCCCAAGTCAGGCAGCAGTACAGCAGCACTAAAGAAGGAAGGGAGGGAGGATGGAGGAGGTGGGGGAGTGAGAAAGAGTGCGTCTGCAAGAGAGAGGCGGTGCATTCCCTAATAAATAATTATCTCGTCTAGTACCTGGCCTGGCCATGCGTCGCGATGCTACCTGCACGAATTTGGGTGGTGCAGAAACAAGGCTTATCCATCAGTGGACACATGAATGGTGTAGGTGCCCTGAACTAGTCTGGTCCGTGTTCCCGGTGAAGTGGAACCCCCGCATCCACCACACATGCCAAATGCTCAAATGCTCTCGTGCTCATTCTGGAAGACTACAACGCTCTCGCTTGGACATGAGCTTTGATGCAAATCAACTCTTGGAAGTGCTTGGTGAAAAGACCGTCCAAAGGCTGAGTGTAGACCACACTTGTACAAGGTTCTCGATTGTCGTCAGCGGAGAGCGCCGAGTATTTGGACAAGCCCCGGGCACGCGACTGCCGAATGGACCACTACTGCGGGCAGCCCGCACGCTGGGTTGATGAAAAGAAACGGGTGTGGGTGTTCGCTGCTCGTCGCATGACTGCAAGTTCCACACCCCCTTTGGGAATTCATCCTTCATCTGCTCGGGTCCACCTGACCCACTTGTGACCTCCCCTGTCACCGATAACAGCACATATGCCAAGCAGAACAACTTCATTTCGTCGAGCGCAGTGTTGTTGTGATGCTGCTCTCATTTGACTAAAAGGCTTGAAGAAAGCCGCCGCGCTGAGCC
Source organism: Herpotrichia juniperi (assembly GCA_014905255.1). Classification (NCBI taxonomy): domain Eukaryota; kingdom Fungi; phylum Ascomycota; class Dothideomycetes; order Pleosporales; family Melanommataceae; genus Herpotrichia; species Herpotrichia juniperi. Next base: position 233,087 of record BLYF01000093.1, read on the forward strand.
AAGGGTATACCGGGCTGTCCAAGCCAAACGCCAGATAAAAGAAAAACGATGATGACATCGATGATAGAACGCGCCGAGCTCAACCAGGTACGCCAAAAGAGTACATGTACTAGCATGGGAAACACCCCGCAACACCAGCCGGCGACGCGCACCTACACAGGCTGTGTCGCTCGAAGTTGCTCGAAGTTGCTCAGAGTACCATGGATGCGCCTGGGGAGATCAAGACTGGTGTCTCCGGATCAAATTCTCCACGATACTCGCAACATGTCGCCCATATTCCGAGTGAAGTAGACGCATGTCATTTCTACCAGCTCTTTTCCGAGTATTCGCCGTCCATACCACCACTGTCCATCTCGTCATATTCAACTTCAACTTTGCTCCCTAGAGCTTCCCTAGCTTCCCTTAGCATATTGCTCATTTGAGAGCTCATTCTGCGCATGCGAGCATCCTCCTCCATTTCCTCTCGTTTTATTTTGTTGATCAGGCGGTGGCTGTCGGGTGGAAGGGGGCTCGACTTAGCCTTGTTCTCGAACATTACAGGTGACCCATAGGCCTGGCGGCTGTAAGATCGAGGAGTCGTTGGGGTAGGTGCTTTTGAAGCTCTTTGAAAGGAATCCCTGTTCATAGTTGAGCGTCGGGAGATAGGAATGAGGGAGGGCCGTTTGGGAGTCGCAGTAGAACCTGCTCTGGGCATAGGTCGGGGTATTGATGATGTCCTCGCGTGTTTTCGCTCCAATAGGCGCGGTGTCGAAGGCCTTGACTCCATTCCACCCTCGTTGTCTACTACAACCCAGCTTTCTCCCGTCTTCAATCGCTTGGGCATTGGAGGACGCTCATTCTGTTCAACTGATTCGACTGAAAGCACGCCATAATTGTCCTCAGGGTAATCTCCAGAAGGCGGTTGTTGTATAGGTCGCGCTATTCCTTGATCGAAGTCGTCCTGCAGACCAAGCCGCGCTGCGACTTCACCGTCAAACGTATATGCTTGTCCACCGCCAGCCTGGAACCCACGGAATGGAACGGAGCAGAACGAAACAAGCTTGCCCGCAACTCCCCCAACAAGGCTTATTAACTGGTTGAACATCCAGGGCTTTGCGATTGCACTGTCTGGGGTTGGCTGGGTCGCATGATCCGATGTATGATAGCTTTGCATTCTTGAAGGGGCAACGCTCGGTGTGGCCCATGATCCACGCTGCTTTTCAAGCTGGAAGTAGTCATCGTAGTCTCCCGTGTGTTTCCCCTTCCCAAAGCTGTTGTCTGAGCTGTCCATACCGCCGGCTAGCTCGTATTGATCGTTCGCAAGTGGAGGCGGACTCTTCGTGTTCAAGAAGCTCAGCGAGCTATCTGCCCATGTCGTGGTGTGCGAAGGTTGAGAGAAAGAGCCTCCGTCGTACCGCGACCGCTTCCGAGTCCCGTGGGCATCTGTGTCTGTCATCTGCTGCGCAGAGGTCTCACTTGAAGTCGCAAATCGAGCTGTTGACGCAAATATATCTCTGCTGGATTGCGAGCGTCCATGTTGAGGACGTGGTGTGAATAAACCTGGCATCTCGAAATAACCGTGGTTGTTTGCCATGGAGGTGCTGCTGTCGTTGCCTGCAGCTTAAGCTTTGAGATTGGTTGAGAGCTCTCACGGGAGAAAGCGATCGCAAACTTGAAGCTTGGAGCTGTCCCAAAGAGGAATACAGCTTAGAAATGCATGGCACTTAAGGTCGTGTAGGTATATGCCGTGTGGAGGTGCAGATGTGATGGCGGTGTGGATTGCAGGAGCAAAACAACAGTTGTTGACGCTCGGAGGCTGGGTTGGGCCCGGGGTAGAAAAGTACGCTAGCGCACGTGACTCCGCGTACACTAAACTTTGAGAGTTCACAAGATTACACAACATCTTAAATTTACTAGCATTCGCTAGTAGACGGTTGAGAAGCCATCCTGTCCACGACTATACTCAGCAGCAGCAAGTTCCACCAAATCACCCATTCTTCCGGGGTATTGAAATAACGCCGCCCAATGATCCGACTCCACATCAATACATTAGTTCGATTGACTCTACGCCCTCGCTATCCAGCCGCTGTGGACGAAGAACTCGAACAGCTGTCCTCCCTTATTCACGTCGATTCTACATATCTCCTTCGCGACCTTCTTCTTCAATGACCCGCCCTGCTTCATAGCCTCTCTGATCAGATTCTCCTTGATGGCAAGGTACGGCTTTGGCATAATGCGGAGAACACTGCACAGTTCGCGCTCCTCGGGAGTAAGAAGCTGTAGATCTGACGCGTGTTCCTTTCCAAATTTCATCGGTACGCTGTTCGGTAAAGGCTTTGTGACGAACTTGATCTTCGTTGGCTGGGGCGTTGCAGCTCCGTTCGTCGCGCCGTTCGTAACGACTTGGTCTGGTGGAGGAGTGGAGAGACCACTCTTCTGCTGTAGCCGAAGAGGCAGCTCAGGCGCTATCAAAGCGGTTGTTGCCGAAGGAGTTTCAAAGGGAGGTGCTGGCTTAGCTACCCGACTGGACGCCAATCGATCAAACTGGCCCATCGGTGGACCTCGAGATTGACGAAGTTGTTTTTCCTCTTCATACTTCTGGCCCGACTTAAGGTCTGATATCTGCATATTCCTCCACTCCTGTAGCTGTGTGATGGCTTGTCTCAGGCAGTGTTCGTACTCCAAGCCGTCACAAAACGTCTTGAAGTCGTCGTGCTTCATCATCCTCGCGAACGGCTTCGCTTTATTAAGCAAATCTTTCTCCTCTTTTGTCCGCTTTTTGTCGGCAGTTGCATTTTTCCGGTACTCTAGCAGCTTATGTTCGAATATTATCCTCTTCCGTTCCACTCGGGCATCCAGCCTGGAGTTGTATATATCCATGACCGTCATCTTCAACTCCATCTCGGGCTCCATCTCCCCAGTCCGCGGGTTGACGCCATCTCCTGGCTCGAATTGCATGTGTTGCACAGCTTCCTCGGCTTCATTGAAGTACTCGGTCTCAAACTCCAAACGCCCAGGCATATACCCTTGGACTTCATGACAGGCGGGTACGCTGGCCGTAGGCTTCTGTTTTGGCGTGGCGGGTGGTGCATTCTTGGCTGCTTCCTTCCTTTCCTCTATCCTCCGCTTTTTCCGTGCCTGGAAAGCGTCGCGTGGAACCTTTTGACTGAGCTCTTTGCTGTCTGGACTGGCATACTCGGGAAGGGGAAATTTGGAGCTGTTGATATATGTGTCGATGTAGTGGTCGCGGACCTCGTCTCTCGACCTGAACCCACCAATGTGATCCGCTATGTCGGCCCACGACCCCAGGCCGTATATCTCCGCGCCCTCGAGCAATGCCAGCTCTTCATCTGCACCCCAGTCCTCGGTAAATATAGGTATCGAGTGCTGTTCTATGACTTGATATGAGTGCGTGCGGGGGTCGTGCTCACGGGAGGATTTGCCGTCGGAGAAGCACGTCACGCAAAGGTCGTACTCGTGGCAGACGGAATTGGCGCAGCGTATGCGGACCTGGAAGTGGCATCAACATCATACCCACAGGAGGGGTGAGGTCGAGGCTCTGTGCATGCGCTTGGAACTTACCGTTGACGTGATATCAGAGGAACATACGTCGCAGACATACTTGATGCCGCCTTCTGTGCCCCGCGACGCGGTCTTCTTCTTGATGAGACCCATGGGGCCCCGCTATCAACTGTTGTATCAACTGCAGGCGATGGTCGCCACGCTCCGACGGCCGGAGGGTAAGACCAGCGGTGAATGTGGCCGTGCGCGTAAACGAGCGCGCGCGCCGTTAACGCCGGCGGAAGCTCTCGTCGACTGGCGTCCGGTTGGAAATAGTCGGTCGTGATGGGGGAGGCGCGTGTTGGCGGGCTCGGGCTTGGGCGTGGACGTGGACGATGGACGATGGATCGTGGGGTTGCAGGCCCCCGTCGTTGATGTCGCGGCGTGGTGGTTGCGAAGGTGGAAGTCGCTGCCGAGACCGAGACCGAGGATGAGAGGCTGTGAGGGCACCTTCACAAAGCATCGTCAAAGGCCAGCGCAGGGCATGTCGCGCACTTCGCTACGAGCATTCACTCTCTGCAAATGAGGAGCAGCTCGCGGGCGCAGGAGACGCTCGTTGCCCTGCCCACCGCACCAGGTTGGCTTGGCCCCTCCTCCTCCGCCTGAGACGCTCTCCGCTCTCCACTTGTGCTCCTCATCATCTTAGATATTTCGAATTCACTCGACGTGCCTACGTGCCTGCGTGCCTTTTGCTGCGACGACGCAACCCCTTTGCCACTGACCCCCTCTCCTATATCCTACACCGATACTCCAGCGCCTCCGCAGCTTGCTGATCCATCTTCTTCACCGCCGCTCCTTCGGCAGCGAGCACCACCCACCCCCACCACCACCACTACCTTCGTCCCGCCGCATCTTTGTTCTCCACCTTCACCCACATCTTGCAGGCACAACCGCAACCATGTCTTGGAAGCTCACCAAAAGTACGTTTCTTCCGGGTTCCTCGCACGCCTCCCCCTTGTGTGCACGCCTTCTAATGCCGTGCAGAACTCAAGGAAACGCACCTTGCGCCCCTCGCCAATACCTTCAGCCGTTCGTCATCTACCTCGACCATAGTAGGCGAGCAGCCACCCAAGCCCTCGAGCACAGCGAGCAGCGCAAGCTCCGCAACCCTCGTCGACAATGGAACACGTGTGTCTGTCTCCGATTACTGGCCAAAGCATTACTGACCTTCTCAGCCGCCGCCGATGCAACCGCTGCCCCTCCTCCACCGCCCCTTCGACCTGGAATCCTGATTGTGACCCTCCATGAAGGCAAAGGCTTTTCGCTCCCACAGGGCGCCGAGCAGGCCTTCTCCTCCGGCGGCGGCCATCAGTCCTCGCTCTCTACAGGCGGCGGCTTCTCCGTTGCGGGGTCCATGCGGCCAACCTCATCAACACGTAACCAAGTCGCAGGCTCATATTCCAGCTCAACCCGGCCCCAGTCCGCTGCAGGCAGCATCAATTCAGTCCCCACCATCCATGGTCGATACTCCTCAAAGTACCTGCCATATGCTCTCGTCGATTTCGACAAGCAGCAAGTCTTTATCAATGCCGTTTCGGGCACGCCCGAGAATCCCCTGTGGGCTGGTGGGAACACACAGTATAAATTCGATGTATCCCGTGTCACTGATTTGACTGTATCTCTCTACATTCGCAACCCAACCGCTTCCCAAAATGCAGGCAGGAGTGAGGACATCTTTATTGGCACAACAAAGATAAACCCTAGGTTCGAGGAAGCACCAACACATGATGCGAACAACAAACCAACCAAGAAAGACAAGGAGGTGACTGCCGCAGGTCAGGCAGGTGCTGAGTGGCTCGACGTTCAGTATGGCACTGGCGCCATGAGGATCGGCGTTAACTTTGTCGAGAACCGCCAAGACCGATTATCAATTGAAGACTTTGAGCTTCTCAAGGTGGTGGGCAAGGGCAGCTTTGGTAAAGTCATGCAGGTTCTGTAAGTTTTGGTGCGTTCTTTTTACGTTACGACGGCAGGCTCATGGATCGCAGGAAACGTGATACACATCGTATCTATGCGCTCAAGACCATTCGCAAGGCCCATATCATCTCACGTTCCGAGGTGGCACACACCTTGGCAGAGCGCTCCGTTCTCGCACAGATCAACAACCCCTTCATTGTTCCGTTGAAGTTCTCCTTCCAGTCACCAGAGAAGCTCTACCTTGTTTTGGCGTTCGTCAATGGAGGTGAGCTGTTCCATCATCTCCAGAAGGAACAACGATTCGACATCAACCGAGCCCGATTCTATGCCGCGGAGCTGTTGTGTGCCTTGGAGTGTCTGCATGGTTTCAACGTTATTTATCGCGATCTCAAGCCGGAGAATATCCTTTTGGATTACACTGGTCATATTGCGCTGTGCGATTTTGGCCTCTGCAAGTTGGACATGAAAGATGAGGATAGAACCAACAGTAAGTTTGCAAAGCCATTGTCGAAGTCTTATACCCTACTAACTTAGCGTAGCATTCTGTGGAACACCGGAATACCTCGCTCCGGAGCTGCTTACTGGAGCTGGTTACACCAAAACTGTTGACTGGTGGACCCTTGGCGTTCTCCTATACGAGATGTTGACGGGCTTGCCACCTTTCTATGACGAAAACACCAATGACATGTACCGCAAGATTCTTACCGAGCCGCTTCACTTCCCAGGCCCTGAGATCGTGCCACCAGCTGCACGAGATCTTCTAACTCGCTTGTTGGACCGAAATGCCGACAAGCGGCTGGGAGCAAAGGGCGCTGCCGAGATCAAAGCTCATTACTTCTTCCACAGTATTGACTGGCGGAAGCTGCTGGAGCGGAAGTATGAACCCAGCTTCAAGCCTAATGTGGTATGTATATATAATTATCTTTGGTTGACATGCTCTCTCTAACAATCGCACAGCTTGACGCCAAGGACACAGCCAACTTTGATCGTGAGTTCACCTCGGAAGCACCTACAGATTCGTACGTAGACGGACCGATGCTGTCCCAGACCATGCAGGATCAGTTCGCCGGTTGGTCGTACAACCGACCGGTCGCCGGTCTCGGCGATGCAGGAGGATCAGTCAAGGATCCTTCATTTCAAGATGTAGCCGATCGGTAAAAGAACAGCACTTTGATGCCGATGTAGTTGGGCGGGGCGCATGGATATGAGAAGTTGGAAAGAACGACGGGGCGCCGATTGCTCCACCGACGATGCTTTGTGCACATTCGGCAAGCAAGCAGTCGCTATTGTTGGCTCTGAACAGCGTCTCGCTTTGGACTGAACAATCTTGTCATTGGTCGGATCTGGGATTGAACTGGTGTTGATTTCGGGCTTGGGGCAGCATTCATGATTCCGGCGCATAAGGCAGCATTTGTGCTAGAGACACCAAATGCAGAAATGAATACCACGTGTCCAAACTCAAGTCTACCATGGTTCCCATGCTTTCAACAGAGCTGTCAAACATTCTTAGTCCGCACCAAACAAGCATCTTCAACACTTTTTGGTCTATGTTAATCTTCGGTCACTCTTCTATGATTTGGTCACCAGTGCATTGGACAGGAAGCAGGTCTACACATACGGAGAGTGCTTAGTGAGCGGTGTGTCGTGCTTTCTAACCAACCGCCAGCCAACGTGATGAGCCAGCTCGAGAGCTCTAGGCGCACCTTCCAAGATCTGCCCCTCGATTTGACAAAGCGTGTGACGCACTTCCGCGACTTCCCCCCACCTCACCACCGGCTTTTCTTCTTCTACCCAAACAATCCCGCGGAAACTCCCATTTCGGCAACAGCTTTTCCTCGTCCTCTACAGCTTTGACTTCCCATAAAAATCTTCCACCCCCTCTCAATTCTTCTTTCTCACCAGTTCGTAGCTACCCCTCCACTTGAGCTCGACCCGCGTCACTAATTTACAGCCCCACCAGCTCGGTAACACAACACGCTTTAAACTCACAATGCCCGGGTTCAAGCAAGCCTCGGATCTGTCGGCTTGGAGTGCCCTCCAAGATCACCACCAGAAACTGGGAAAAGACATTGTCCTCAGAGATTACTTCGAGGCGGACCCGAAGCGATTTGAAAAGTTCTCCTTCACATTCAAGAATGGAGCCGACAAGTCAGAGACACTCTTCGACTTCTCCAAGAACTTCATCACCGAGGAGACTCTAAAGCTTCTTGTTGAGCTGGCGAAGGAGTCTGGCCTCGAGAAGCTTCGTGACGACATGTTCGCGGGCGAGAAGATCAACTTCACCGAGAACCGTGCTGTCTACCACGTTGCCCTTCGCAATGTCGCTAACGACCCAATGCAGGTCGATGGTAAGAGTGTCGTTGAGGACGTCAACAGTGTACTGGACCACATGAAGGAGTTCACCGAGCAGGTGCGGAGCGGAGACTGGAAGGGCTACACTGGCAAGAAGATCAACACCATCATCAACATTGGTATCGGTGGATCCGATCTGTATGTGCCCAGGCCAATTGCATCAATTGCTTGATGGAATACATTTGGAGAGATTTGCTGACAACTCAAAGTGGCCCTGTCATGGTCTCAGAGGCTCTCAAGCCCTACGGCGACCGCAACCTCAAGCTCCACTTCGTCTCCAACATTGATGGCACTCACGTTGCTGAGGCCCTCAAGGACTCAGACCCCGAGACTACTCTATTCCTTGTCGCCTCTAAGACCTTCACCACTGCCGAGACAGTTACCAATGCCAACACTGCTAAGACGTGGTTCTTGAAGAGTGCTAAGGAGTCTGATATCGCCAAGCACTTCGTAGCTCTATCTACAAACGAGGAGGAAGTTACGAAGTTCGGCATTGACAAGAAGAACATGTTCGGATTCTCTGATTGGGTTGGTGGACGATACAGTGTCTGGAGCGCCATCGGATTGAGCGTTGCCCTCTACATCGGGTTCGACAACTTCCACCAGTTCCTTGCTGGTGCCCAGGCGATGGACAAGCACTTCAAGGAGACTCCCCTAGAGAAGAACATTCCCGTAATCGGCGGTCTGCTGAGTGTCTGGTACTCAGACTTCTTCGGGGCGCAGACACATCTCGTTTCTCCGTAAGTGAGGCTTTCGAGTTTGAAAATATCTTTCTGACTGTCAACATAGATTCGACCAGTATCTCCACAGATTCCCAGCTTACCTCCAACAATTGTCCATGGAGTCTAACGGAAAGGCCATAACCCGCAGTGGTGACTACGTTAAGTACACTACCGGACCCATTCTTTTCGGCGAACCGGCCACCAACGCCCAGCACTCTTTCTACCAGCTTCTCCACCAGGGTACCAAACTCATTCCTACCGACTTCATAATGGCTGCTCAGAGCCACAACCCCGTTGATAACAACAAGCACCAGAAGTATGGCCCCCCAATTTGGCTTCTGACGATATAGTGACTGACCTATATAGAATGCTTGCGTCCAACTTCTTCGCTCAAGCGGAAGCCCTCATGGTCGGCAAGACACCCGAGGAGGTCAAGGCAGAGGGCGCGCCTGAGGCTCTCGTTGCCCACAAGACCTTCCTTGGAAACAGGCCCACCACCTCCATCCTCGCTGACAAGATCACCCCCGCTACTCTTGGAGCCTTGATCGTGTACTACGAGCACCTCACATTCACCGAGGGCGCCATCTGGAACATCAACAGCTTCGACCAGTGGGGTGTGGAGCTCGGCAAGAGCTTAGCTAGTAAGTACAAATGGTCCGTATGCAACATGCCGGAATACTAATAAGGTTACAGAGAAGATTTTGTCAGAGCTCGACGATGGTGCCGAGTCGACATCGCACGATGCCAGCACAAGTGGCCTCATCAACGCTTTCAAGAAGAAGGCATCCTTGTAAATGATATCTGGTAAGAAATTACACGTACAATGATCTACGAATCGGATGGAAAGCATACGTCACGATGAAGGGGGCAAAAGCAATCTCTAGGCTTTGAACGGTTTATAGTCTGATACTTAACTATTGAGCGAACAATATGAAAGTTCAAATCTTTCCCCACCCTTCCAAAAATAAATGCGTGTGAAAAGTGCGGAGAGTGAACGGAGGTGAGCATGAAATAGGGAGCTTAGCTCAGCTTACATAACCCGGATTTTACGTCCACATGCATGCAGGTGAGCCGCAGTTGCCAGATCCACAAAAGCCTTCCCGGAGATGTCGTACATAATTTGAAGTCCCCTCCGATTGTATATTTGTTTTACCACAATGATGTCGCGATCGTTTTCGGCGTGGTTTCTGCCAGTGGTCGCGCTCTACTCGTTTTGGATCTCCCTAGCTGCAGCGCTCGATCAGGAACCGTTGAAGTTGAAGGATGTGGAACAGCCGGGATACCTGGCCGGGGAGAGGATACCGGTCAGCTGTTTGAATCGAACCATGTAAGTGAAGAATCTGGAGAAATCAGGGTTGTGGAATGTTTGCTAATAGGATGCAGAGAGACGGGTGAACATGTACGTTTACGATTCCATACCTACCAATCTATACTTGCACCGCCTGCGAAAGCCTTTTGAGAATCGATGGAAGGGAATGGAATAGGAGAGAGGGAACTCAGTGGAGCAGATTGTTGACGGTTTACACAGATCACAGATGCAGAGGGCGTCCTGCAATATATACCGTTCCCAACCTGCAACGAGACGGGCAAACCTCTAGAGCTGTTCTTTGGGGTAGAAAAAGGTCCGTACTATCTCCTCAATCACCAACTCTATCCTCCTCCCCTAATCCCATCCCAAATCATTCGAGAAGCTGACCAAATGGGTACAGACATCAACTGCACCATCGACTACATATCAGACCCCTTCTTCCACCTCCTAGAGTTTTACATCCACAACGATGCACCCCTCACATGTCGCATCCCTTCTAAGCCGCTTCCTCCCTCCGTCGTCCCCGACTTCAAAAGCATAGACACCGAAAGCCAGGAAGGTGCTTTGGGCTCCCAGTCATCTTTGTATACTCCATTGATTGTTGCGCTGGCGGGAACGCTCCAATTGAGCCATCTGCATGTGGGTAATAATCTGAACCTGCTGGTGCATGCGGCGCCGAAGAGCGTGTCACCAGGCACCATAGACGCAGCATCAGCGTACTCGACTAGCCCGCACATCAAAAATTCGAAGATAACTATTGGAGATTCTTTGACGCTGCAGTTTAGTGTAAGGTGGTACCCAGGTACCACCCTACCGCCGGGCTGGTCAGGATACGGAGGACATTTGTACAAAAGTACTTTCTTGTACTGTCTACTCAGTGCCGGAGCCAGTGCGGCGGTCTGTGTGGCCTACTTCAGAGGTGTCGAGCTACCTAGGAGACTAAGGAGATATGCCAGAGACAAGATGAATGGCGCAGGAGGAAGTGGTGGGAGGTTCTCAGGAAACACGGGGTACGGGTTGCCGGTTGCTAACGGGAACGGGGGATGGGGAGGTGGTTCGGGGTATGGAGGATATGGGTACGGGGTTGGGAAGAAAGACTAGACAGGTCGTTATAAAGAGGAGGGGATGGATGTGGGATGCGTTTTCATGTAGGATGCCAGACATGATTGGCATTGTATGTATCTTCAATTGAACATATGTACACAGTGATGTTCAATGCAGGAGCAACTATACAAGGAAGTCGATATTCGATTTCACTCCAGCAATGCTCCACCACACGTTTTGTACAATATTGCCCTGGCTCCTGCAAGCTTCCAGCCATTGCAGAAGTCTATCAGGCGTCCTTCAGTCAGTATGTACTCTCCACTAACATCTCGTATGGATTCCCATCCGGCTGCTCATGGTCACAATATATACCTGGTCCATCTACCATCCCTTCCTCGTCAACTCACTAACCCTCCCCACAACCCCATTGAACCCGACCTTAAACCTCGCCCTCCACCGCTCACTGTGCAGCCTCTTCCTCTTCAGCCCCGGCCGTTCATGATACCTCTGTTTATTGAAATCCTGCTTCACCCTGTTCCTCGCCATCAAGCTCCCCAGCATGCTAATCCCCCTCACGATATCCCGCCCCTTGCTCTCGTCCAGATTCACGGTCCTCCCGTACGCGGGATTCAGTCTCGGATACTTTATGTCTTCTTCTGGGATGGCGATGGCCTGGACGGGCTCCACGGGCTCGTCGGGGATGCTCAGGTCGTCGAAGTTGAACGTTTGCGGCCGGAGGGAGGTGCCCCGGTCCGGGGACGAGAACTCGGAGCCGAACATTCTGCGTGTGGCTTCGAATTCGTCGCCCGAGTTTGGCGTGCGGGCGGTGTTTTTCCGAGAGTTCTTGGTGAGGCCGAATAGAGTGTCGATTTCCGAGGTCAGTTCGCTGTCGTCCTCAGCCGGTGTGTTGAGCGCCTCCTCCTCTTTCAGCTGTGGTTGAGCGGCATGGGCCGGGGTTGTGGTGTTCAGGTGCCGCTGGGTGCTCGGGAGGGCCCATCGTGTAGGTTGAGGCTGTGAGAGTCGTAGACAGCGGATGCGGGAGGGTCGAGGTGCGGAGATGCGAGTGAGGGTTGCTGGGCGGAGCAGCAGCTCGCTGAGGTGACGGGAGCCCATTGTGAAGGACGTGGTCGTTATATCGGGCGGCTTGGATGTGTTGACATGGTGGATTTGGGGCAATTGGTCATGTTGGAATATAGATGCTGCGATGGCGTCGATTATTTGCGCCAAGGTAGTGTGGTCCGTGCGAGCAACATTTAGATCTCTTCGTCCCTTAGCAGCTCTTCCTCCGCAACACGCGACATCGAGAAAGTCTGTGTCTGTCTTTACTTTGATCTTCTTGCAATCGCGACTCTCCCAGATCTTGCAATCACTACCTTGGACTCACAATGTACAATTACAGTGGTATGCATTCATCGACCCTTGCCATCTTGCGGCGCATAGCTAACAAGTGAAAGCTCCCCCGGGATACAATCGCCCTCCAGGCTATGGCGGGGCGCCGCCTGGCATGGGACCAGGCATGGGACCCCCAGGAATGGGTGAGTACTTCCTTCTGGCTTGCTTACTACATAACTGACAACCTTGCCCAACAGGTCCTCCACCAGGCAGCTCTGCGCCCGGTGTCGCAGCACCCCCAGGTGTCAACTTCCAAGGACCTCCAGCTCTCGGTGGACCACGTCCACTACCTCCGAACTGGGCCGCACCCACAAATATGCCGAACATAAATCTGAACGCTCCTGTTATCCGCCTCGGAACCCAATCTTCGCAACGCGGCTCCGGGCAAGATGCAGGACGTCGAGAGAGCACAGCGACACCCAGACGGCCTGGGTTGGGTATGGATTCGAATACGCGAGATGGAGGTGATAGGAAAGATCGAGAGCCTACCATGTTAATCCCTCCAACTCGTGAAGAGATCGCGCGAACCATCTTCGTTGGCAATATACCCGATGGCGTTAGCGATGAAGGACTGGAGCGCCTTCTGCGCGCAGCAGGTAGCTTGCGCCGCTGGACTAGGGCTACGGATGCCAATGACAAGGCCCAGACGTTTGGATTTGCCGAGTACGATGATGCGCAGAGCTTGGAGACGGCTGCTGAGATCTTCAAGGACGTTCATGTTCCGACCAAGCGACCGAAGGCCGGGGAAGTCAACATGGAAAATGGCGACGAGGAGGTGGAGAAGACCAAGCTACAGGTCATGGTGGACGATGCTTCGATCAAGTACGCGGAAGAGTGGAGCAAAACCAGGAAAGAGGACGAAGAAACTATCCAGTTTCGATACGATAGCGCAAAGGATACGCTTTCTCAAGTGGTCGCGAGCTTGTTCAACCCACCAAACGCACCACAAGTGGTACAGCGTGGAGATATGGGCATGCAGGATGTGCAGATGCACGATAGCAACGATGTAGAAGTTGCTGTTATCAACCTATCCGCCGCTGAAGATGAACTAGCAGATATTCCGGCCGAGATGCGCGAAATCGTTGCAGCTGAAATTGCTGCCTTCCGAGATCGATCCACTCGACGCGACCTGGAACGCCTGCGAAGAGAGGAAGAGCTTGAGGCAGAAGAGCGTCGGCGCAACAGGATGAGCCGCGCATCGCCTCCTCCCTCAGCACCAACCGGCCCAGGTGGTGCCGGTGGTGCAAATGGCGTTCCTCTTGGACCCAAGGCTGATCGAGGTATCCAGGGGGCGCCGAGCGGACCTAAGGGATCCCAATTCCCGCGAGACTACCAAGGAGGCGTCAACTTCGTCAACGGAGGGTCTATGAATAGCAACGGCGTGTATGTTAGGCACGATGACGACGATGATTCAGCTAGCGATACAGAGATCGAGCGTCGCCACAAGGAAAAGGTGGATGCGGAGCGCGATGCCGAATATAAGAAAGAGCTAGGCAGGTGGCAAAAGCACGAAAGCAGGAACGCTGCGTCACTTGAACGGACGAGCGGCCGCCAGAAGAACGAGGAAGCTGAATTACAGGCAGCACGCGATGCGCAGGCAGCCCAGCTCAAGAACTTCGACGACGATGCCGAAGCCTCGAGCAAACGTCATTTGTACTACCGCGATCATGGAGACTTCATGCGCCAGCGTGACAAGGTCCGCGAGCGCGAGGCCAAGGACGATGCAGTGGAACGCTCGCAGGAACAGCGCGAGACAGCTGCTAAGCAGAAACAGACGGACCATGCCCGAGGTGTTGCAGACACGTTCCTCGACCGCCAAGCAGATGAGATGGAACCCGACTCCGCACCTCGCGAACCTCAACACTTTAAGATGTCTCTTGGTGCTGCGGCGAAGAAGATCGAGCAAGCTACCGCGCCCCGCCGTACTGCCGCCGATGTCGAGAACTTGCTCGAAAACGACGATGCTTTGGATCAACCTGGCACCAAAAAGCGAACGCTCATCCCTATCAACTTCGATGCCGCTGTCCGCGCCAACCTTACTCAAGAGGAGATCGCCGATGCGAGTCGACAGCTGGCTAAAGATATCCCGCTCGACAAAGAGGGTCTTTGGAAGTGGAAGATCTCTTGGGACCATTTACCAAGCAAGTATATTGAAAATGATATCAAGGAGTGGGCCGAAAAGAAGATTCTGGACACCCTTGGTGTTACGGAGGATATGCTTGTTGATGCCATCGTTGGACATTTGAAGGCTAGAGGAAGTCCGGAGGCGCTGGTTGAGGAACTTCAAGGGGTATGTATTCCTGTGATATGTGATGCGGTGGGATTCGGCTAACATATGTGCAGGCGCTTGATGACGATGCCCAACCGCTCGTTATGAAGCTTTACCGGATGGTTATCTTCTACAGCGAGAGCGAAAAGCAGGGGCTTAAGTAAAGCTTCGATGAGGTCAGTGCATTTGGGGAACCAAGAGTAAGTACAGCCCGATTGTTTTACGTTCAGGGATGTGTGCAGCCAACATACATTCCATTCCCGTTCCTCTGTCCTTTCGTGCCTACGATTTGGATCGAAAGGCAGTCAAGGCGAACAGAGATAGCTAGCTATGGTCAGAGATGTGCAGATGCAAATTTTAGTGAGTAGTGTTTGGAGATTTTATGCAATAATGGCAACAGGTTTTCCTGCACTACCTACCCTTATCTTGGAGTCCGGGTCTGGAAACCAGTACGTTTTTCTACAGAGATGTACACACTGAAGTGAGATGTGAGTGCTTACTTGAGGTTGTACAGAGATGAATAGTAAGACTGATTGGTCTTGTTGGTGGACTAGTGGGCTCTTTCGTGTCGTGAACTACAGAGGTCTACAAGTGAGCACACGGAGGTACGTATTTGGAACCCGTGTATGCGATGTTGATTGAGAAACTTGGGCCCACGATGCGCACTAGACCGCAGCCTATGCTTGCTACGCCTTGTTCCTTTCGATTATCTTTGCAGACTTCGGAATTCCGTTGATTTCTCATCCACTTCTCTCGCTCGTTATGTCCTCTCTTTACCTGAACTGTAATAAGGCAGCCATGCAGAGTGAAACAACCTTATGCTAATTGTTTCGTTCGATACTTGGGCAACTAAAATCCTCGCGTTGCTACGATGAAAGGCATGTTGGGAGCCTCAAAGCCGTGCAAGGATTCGATATCGATCGATCACCTATCCCCCTCAGGTATGTACTCTAGTTCCAAAAGCAGATCGAGTTTTGCATAGACCAGGTGCATTTGCAATGTTTCTTCAAATTCCCATTATTTTATCATGTGGCCATGGTGTGGTTTGGCTAGTTTCCAGGGCGGTTGTGTAGATGTGACTATGTTATATGTGTAGATTATAGTGAGTGGCAACTGGATGTCCTGATCAGGAATGGGAGCAGATATGCTTCTTCATCATACCTACAGGTACGAAATTACCAGTACATTCTTTTCACTAGTGTCTGGGGTGGTTGCTTAGATAAGAACTGAATAGGTCTTCGGAGAAGCTCATTTCAAATGAAGGACATCTTGTAGGTAGTATTTTTCAAAAGTGCCCCATGAAGTACAATTGTTGTTGTGGCAGGCATTATGTTCTTTATAGGGCTTCATGGAATTATCACCCACTGGAATCAAAATCTTTCATAAAGCACGTGGAAGGCTGAAGAAACAAGCAAATGACGTCAAATCCCGAGGGGAGCTCAGCCTGTCTTCGACCTCTCTTTATAATTCCTATTTCTTCACTTCCTGTTAATTTGACTTGAATTGTGCTTGATTACAGCTCGGTAACGCCATTACAGTTGATGATAAGATCGAAAAGCTTGAGCCTAAAGATATTCGCAAGGCTGAGGTCTAAGGCAATCAAACCAAAAATGTCCGCGACATGGTGGAATTCCGGGAACTGGATAAATATCAGACATCCAGGTTACGACGACGAATGCAACGTCCTCCTCCTGCTTTACGCCTTCGATCACCCACTCGGAGGCATCCACTACCAGTCAGCCTTGACTGCATGCGGCATTCTCGCTGGAAATCGTTGGGATGGCATACTCACAACATCACGGATTTATTCTCCTCAATCTCCTCCCCCTAGTGGAATTCTGGTGGCGAAGGATGCATATTTCCATTTACCTGACTGGCAGCCAAAGGCAACGGACGTCGCTGAAGATGCGCTTCTTGCCTGCAGATACCCTGTTGTCCGCAGTTTCGAGGATTGGGTCTTTCCCCACCGCAACCTACCGCCTATATGGGAGGCTATTCGTGAGCCGCTGTCGAATGCTAGTAGTGGAGGGCCTGTCGAAATACCAGTGGCACAAGCTTCTGGCCCGGCTCAGATATTGGACAACGAAGCTGCAGCTCTGACCAGAGCTCATTGCCAGATTTGTGACCACCCTAAGTGCGATGCCGGGCCTTGGATGCTAGTCCCAAATATGTTTTGGAAATGGTTCACTCGCAACAGTATGCAACCGTATCTCCAGAATAAGAATGTCGATTCCATCGCAGAAGTTGACGACCATGATGCCGAAAAGTCTAAACGGGGGATGGTAAGGCGTCTAAATGCCATCTCTTTAGGTCGAAATTGCTATGGCGAAAAGCATCCCTGTGATTTATGGGCAGCTCTGGCAATCGGCCAATTCAGCTTTGCTCCCAAATACGAGGTGGGAGGCAACGCCACACTCGTTGCTCATTTATTCGCACCACAGATGGACGGGAACGGCATGTACTGGGACCAAGGACTTCATTCAGCCCATGACAGCTTACTACAGCGATCGGAGTCTCTGTCGCTAGAGATGCTATTTTCAAGGTTCGCTCTTACTGCGTTCCAGAATCTGGATATCTTTCTTCAAGCAGGAGTTCCCAGACATTTGTCAGTCTTGGACTATAAGAATGAGCTCCACTACCTCACTGCGTCAAGTTCACTGTGTGCGGAATCTTTTGTTCATGCATTGCAGTTGAGTGTGGAACACCACGATACCTCATTTCGAGTTCCATCGTCAGTAGGTCCTATCATCTGCGATAGTTGCGGCCAGGTAAGAGTAAACCCTGATGAATCGACCGAATCTTGCTCACGCTTTATCTCAGTCGTTCCATGGCCTCCGCTATAAGTGTCTCGTCTGTTCTGATTTTGACTACTGCTCGGTCTGTATTGAGAATGTCGGTTCTACGCACCCAGAACACCCCTTCCTATCCATGCACAGGAGCGCCCAGGATGGAGAATCAACTCAGAATGATCAGCGCGACGAACATTGTAGCACAAACCTCGACGTTGCTGCTAAGACATCTCCAGCAGCAGTTCCCGAGGATGATAAGATGGATCAAGAATTGTTTCTTTCGGCACAAGAGATCCCCGAGAATGCCAAAATGACGTACCATGATCTACCCACTATGTCTGAGGATGATATTACCATTCGTCTGCTTGTTCTTTGGCCTGGCCCAAAGTTCTCTCTAATACAAGGCCACCTCATCGTATCACCCTTATTGCAATGTCCTCCTTACGAAGCGCTTTCCTACACTTGGGGGAACCCGGCGGAGAAGTCGCCCATCAACATATCCGGTGCCATGTTTTCGGCTCAACGAAACCTCAAGTCTGCGCTGCATCATTTGAGATATCTGGACAAGATTCGAGTACTCTGGGTCGATGCTCTTTGTATCAACCAAGCAGACAACGACGAAAAGTCAAGCCAAGTGGCTCGAATGGGCGATATATACAAAAGGGCTGAGCAAACAGTCGTATGGCTAGGAGAAACCGGAGATGATAGCCATGAAGCCATTGAAGAGTGTAAACGAGCTTGTCACCACTTCGCCAGCATGGGCTCGAAGAACCAGAAGGATAAAGAAGAAGATGCCACCACGGTTTTACAAGACGTGGAAGAGCTGTTTTATAGTCTTTTTGGAAAAGAGTGTGAAACAGAGACCAATATGCAATTCCTGCGTCGTCTGGGTTGGGATAACCCAGACTTTGATCAGATTCCGAAGGATATGATTCCTGACAATGTTACGGAAGCTACCTTCTTCCAGATCCTAAACCTCGTTCAATCGGTCTTTCGTGCAGAGAACTTAGGGTCTTTCGCAATCGAAAAGTTTCTAAGGAAACCAGTGGACTCTGTCAATCCTATAATGGACGAAGTGTTAGATGAAGCTATCAATCGTCGTGACTCTATAAGTGATAGAGATTGGGATACCCAAACAGCTGAATCAACTAAAGGCGAAGATTTCATCTTTCAACACATCAAAGGTATTCAAGCTCTTCTAAGACGACCATGGTTCCAACGCCTGTGGATCATCCAAGAAGTCGCTTTAGCATCCAAAGTCACCATATTTTGCGGATACTCGTCTATCGATTGGTGGGTCTTCAATCTCGCTGCCAAATTCGCCGCAATGTACGGGAAAGGCATAGGCATAGTATCCGAGCCCAGCTTTTTAACATGTGGCTTTATATGTCAGTCTCACGAACGCATATATAAGACTTTTGAAGAGGAAAGTACGGCAGCAGACGAGTTTGGACTCTTGAATGTTCTGCAAATGTATCGCAAGCAGAAGGCTACGGACCCTAGAGATAAGGCAAGCGTAATCTTCAGGGTAGTCGTGTGCTCCGCCACTGACTAGGATTCAGGTTTACGGGTTGATCAGTCTTTCGGAGGAACCCACCTTCGAAGTCGACCTTGATTATGACAACACCGTCGAAGACGTATACTCGGAAATCGCGATGCTAAGTCTCCTACAAAGCAGGTCCTTAGACATCCTGTCCATTCCCCGGCTCGCAGGAGGCCGCCAAGATATGTGCTCCTGGGTGCCCGATTGGAGCGACGAACGGCTCCTACCAAACCCTTTGAACGGTTATCCGAATCATTCTGGAGCATATATTCGGCGAATGTTTCGTGCGAGCGGTGACTCTGAGATGGAAGCATCTACACTGTGCACTGCAGAACCTCTGCCCTTGAAAGGCTACGAAGTTGACGGTATCGCAGCATTGGGCAAACCACTTGTGCCGCAGATGTCTTCGATGGACCCCATCAGGATAGAAAATTTGCTACATGCAGCAATCCAATCGGTGAATCCCGAAGGCCTACTTCGCAGCCTTTTGTCACAATGTACACAGGCGTTGAAACTATGGGAAGCTGCCATAGAGTGGCGTCAAATTGCGCTCTCTAGTCCCTCAGCATACCCTACAGGCGAGGACAATGAAGCAGTGTTCTGGAAGACGCTTCAAGCGACCGTGTATATAGACAGCGAGGAAGACACGCAGGCTCGACACGACGAATTCTTCCGCGATGTAGAGGCGCGCAGACATCGCTGTTTGACGCTACTTAGCTTAGCCAATTTTGATGATCCCTGGACAGCGGCAAAAGCAATTATAGACCTGATGAAGGAAATGGCTTCTGGGAGTCAGACGGAGGCAGTCTGGAAGCAATTTTTGTGCGCCGATGTGGTGCTTGAACGAGCTGTAATGAGAAGGCTGGGGAGAACGGCTAAGGGCTATCTTGCTCTTCTTCCTTTCGACGCTGAAGTGACGGATGCCATCGTGCTGCTACAGGGCGGGAAAACGCCATACGTTATTCGTCGTAAGGAGGGGTGCTGGGAATTTATAGGTGACTGCTATGTTCATGGCATCATGGATGGTGATGCATGGGATGAGTCTAAGCTGGGAAATATTGCTCTCGTATGATTGAAGGCTGAAGGATTGTGAGATATTCTTTGGTTTTCTTTGCATATTCTTTGCCAGTCTTATCACAGCCATAATTAATGACGACTGCTGTCTTTTCTTCGTGTTGCGCTCTATCTCATATGATGCCCATCTGAGATAATGAGAGCTCTCACGGCTAGGATTCATCATTTCAGTTAGACTTGGGGGGGGGGTTAATCTTCTACCTTTCTGTGCACCTACAAAACCCACGTGTAGGTAGTGCATATTGTAAGAGGTTGCTCCGATGGTAGTGAAACTAGGGGAATCATCTAGTGATTTAACTCATGTCACTTAACAATTCTGCCTCATCTACCTAGAAACTCCCTATTCTGCACTCTAATTACTGTGTCCTCTCTCTCCTTCACTCACAACTCTGCAGTACCTACGGATTATCTACAGAGGTTATGTGTTTAAGGGTGTAAGTTTGTAGATCCTTTCGTAGATCAAAAGCAAGGCCTAGGATTAACTAAAGAGGAGATTCTAGTCTGCGCTTCACCTGCGCGTAAATTCACCCAGATTTAAGGTTTCACAGGCAATCTTTAGGTGCCCACACGAACATCTTGTGTAAACAGTGTAGATTGCTTATCAATACGGATCCAAGTATAGTCCTTATGCACTCAGCAAAAGCTAAGTGCTATGTTTAAATTTATTGAATGATTGCTTTTCGGTCTTAGGGATATCCGAAATTTTATTTGTGTCCCTCTAAAGATTTCTTAGCTAGTGATTTTCTAGTCATGAATTAGATTAGAATACTTAAGTGACACTTACCCTACGCAACGCAATATAACAACTCACTTCTGTATTTTACTAGTACAAAATTCCCTAGTACTGTAAATATTTATATAAACTGCTTTTAGATAATTTTGCACGTTAGTGTAGTATACTTTGTTCTCTGTAATGAAGCGTTTGTGTGAGCTCTGGGTGTCTCTTTTTCCCGAGCCGCGTGGCAAGGTAGGACTTTTTATGAATACCTACTTTTGTTTAAGCTTGTTCACGCCCTTTGTCAATTTAATATCTCATGTTTTACCAAGTTTTTCAGTCTAAGCGCTGGTCTAACTGCCGAAACACGCCAAGATCAAGAGCGTTAATGCATTACCGACAGGGCCCTCTGCATCACTGCTAGCCGCGCAAGAACTAATATGAAAGATTTAAGGTCGACGACTGTTACTTCTTCTCGCTGTCATTTAAGGCAAGACAAGGCTGTGCGTTGATAGAAGATCGGGAAGGTCCTTAGGTAGTCAAAATCTGTAGCAGTTCAGCTCCAATGCATAGTCTATGGGAGAGCTGCATGTAAAGCCCCGTACCACTAGGAAATAGCCGAATTTCTCGAATTCTTGTCATTTGTTACTCAAACTTTTGCTCCTATATACTAAAATCAGCGCCTTGTTTATAAAATCAACTCAGTTCCAATTCGCCCGATTTGCGCCCTAGCGCTCCCTCAATCCTTGATTGACAGCAACGCAAGCTTTGGCGGAATTTCGAGAGTTCATTGTCGCTACGCGAGGCTGCACCAGATACCGTCCGTATCTCCTGCGCCGCATCTACTAAACCATGAACCTAGGCAGCAGAGCCTCCCACCCGTATAAAAGCACACGCTCAGTCCTTCATGCCCGAAGTCTTCTCTATACTTCTCACTAAAAATTTCTGCCTAGAATGACAGTATTCCAAGTTACAATTCTAGCGATGCCTCCTAAGAAAGGAGATGCGCATTGGACTCATTTGGAGAATCTCAGCACCGAATATCGAATCAAGTTTCTTGGAGAGGTTGAACCATCACAGTGGCCTGATTACCACAGAAAACCCCTTCAAAATGTGAAACAGCTCAGAGGCAAGACCTGGAAAGTGAAAGTGAAGAAGCTGGACGTATGCCTGCGAACCGATCATTATGGGGAGGCTGTCGTCGGAAGTCTACTGGTGAGTACTCGGTATGAACAAGAGCACAAAAACCCAAACCTTTTCGCTGATTCTCCTCTAGTAGAACTTGCCGGAAGCGGCTATGGCGATTTGATGTTGAAATTACCCGAGAAGGTGAGTCTGCAATAGCAGAACGTTTGTAATTCATCAACAAGTTCGAGAACCTTGTCATTGCCCTCGAATGGCACGTTTACAGGACCAGTATGTCCCCTCATTGTCAAGAGCTGACATAGCGCTAACAATATATTAGCCTTGAAGCCATTTGTCTTAATCCAATATTCAGCTACAGAGTAGATGATGTCACGTGTACCAATAGCTTGGTACTACACGCTAGTGCTACACCAAGTAGCCTACATTCCTAGCTTCTTCACCAGCCTAGTCTCACTATCACAAGGTGTAG
>BLYF01000093.1:257607-292233 GCA_014905255.1 Herpotrichia juniperi
GAAGGAGTGCATCACAGAGATGACATTACTAAGAAACTGGGGAAAGGTGAGGAGCCTTACCGAATGTACGGACTACGCCAAACGAGAAACATCGAGAATCTGCTTCACGATAGAGTAAGGCGTTAATTCCAGGATAGCGGCACGAGTGAAAGACAAGTATAAGAATTACTAGGGCTGCGCCAACCTCTGACCCAGACGGACGATTGTTTTCTCTTTCCGTTTCTTGTCCTGGAAGCAAAATCCGCTTCTTCAAGCTACAGTTGGCACAGAATCCAGCTACAAACCGCATTCTCAATTTTTACCTTTCTCGAAACGCAGAATCCGTTGTGCACTGCCACCAGCAGACACTCTAAATGGAAATCGGGCCCTTTGGCCTGGTTCCTTGCGAACCGAGGAGAAGACTGGCGCCTTTGTGCTGCATACATGGAACCTGCCTGCGTATCAACATACACGATTGGAGCTTTCGAATATGCGAGTGCACATCTGCTTTGTTTCAAAGTGTCATAGCTAATGGGGTGCAGCGTGTTATTAATATTTGGGGCGGCTCCATTACTACTCGAAATGGTGCTTTGAAATTGCTGCTGCTTGTGGGCTACGTTTTTGACTGGGTCCGAGATATCTACCGTGAGGATATAATTAGGGGACTCAGAGCCCTTGCAACGGGCTATAACGATGTTAGTAGTGTTCTCCACACGGACACAGATATTTTTTCGATCTTCCTGGTTGATACTTTCGACCAATCAGTCGAATTGAGTGGAGAAGGAGACAATTTTAGAGCATACATATCCGCACAAGAGAGTTTTTCAGCGTCTGACGCTCCCCTTGCTGTTGTTCGCCATGATTCGCTCATCAAATTAGAGTACTGTTGCGTCTTTATCACTAGGGACAATGTTCAGGCCACGCTGCAGTCCATGCAGCAGACAAAGCTCAAAAGTTTCTGCGGGAAGATTCTTGGCCATATGAAGACGTCATCTTTAATTGGCCTGCCAGCATTAAATTCAATCGAACAGCAATGGACAAGAAATTCCCGCCTGTCATTTCATCAGCTCGCAGAGACGAAGTTTTACACTGTCGTTTCTGTTACGACATGCATTTCCTCAACTTGGCATCTCATCCGCGAGTTGTTTGTCGTTGCCATTGCTCAAGATGCTTAGACAGACTTTGCTGTCGCCTCCAAGCTGAAGCGAAACAGAGGCAAGACAAGGGAGCCGCTAAAATTCAAAGAGGTGGACGAGGCAACACTGCTGAATACCATAAAGCGACTCCAAACCGGAACCCCACTGCAAGTCCTTCATGCTGCCATTGTACGAGGGCCGTTCAAGATAATTCGGAAAGCCGGTCACGGTTTATCAGTTCTGGGGGACGATTACGGCAACTTCCGTCGTATAGTCCACCCCTTCCATATGTCTTTTAAAAAGGGCACTTTGGAACCACAAGAACTATTCATCAGATTATCTCGAAGGCTGGATCAACAACATCTATTCGATTGCGATGTCGAGCCATATCTTCACGAGACTCCCCACGTATCCAAAGATGGCTGTGTGTTGTTGACAGCATCGCTCCATCTTATCGAATCAGACCGTTCAAAAAGCAACATCTGTGCCTAATTGACTGCTGATGTGCCGAGCCTACCACTACGACAAGAGTTGTCTGCTATCATCGCAAACGCCTTTGCAACTTGTGACGTTTATCACACTACCAGAAGTCATTGGGAATCCGCATCGCTCGGAAAAGCATCCATGGAATCTTCAAAATACCTACTGCGTATACAGCAGCGGGTTTACATTCCTCACTTTTATTGATGCTATAGGGTCGGAGATACCCATCACACAAGGATCATCGCGAAACTCCGATGAATGTGGGTCACTGCTTTACGAACGGAATTTTACTCCGTGGTTTGATCCACGTTTTATTTATATGAGCCGTAAGGGTTGGATGTTTATACTGTACAAATTCTTTTCTCAAGAGTTTCAGTTCTGAAGAGTAGAATACGGGTGATTAAATATTAGAAATGTCTATCTATAGGACCTATCAAGAGGATGCATGCCTGAGACGATAGTAAACTATGGATTGGTACGGGCTATCGAACAATGCGTGAGTGGGCAACTCTGGAATGGTACAAAGTTTGGATTTGGTACGGGAAATAATTTTGCGAAATAGTACAAGCCGCGTAACAGTACGAGTAGGGAATAGTAGTTAGATAACAAGGTGCATGTTGGTACGAAATGGAAGGTTCTCTTAACAGTATATAGAGTTGGCTCGGATCAGGATCTGCCGAGCACTGCTACATAATAGCTTGAAATGAACTCTTTAGAAAATCAAGGTGCAAACCTCTAGATTCTAAGTATTTCATTTTAGTTCGATAGGAATATATGCTGAGTGCATCGATCGAAAAAAACTTTGTCAAATCGTCGTTTCGAAGATTTCGGATTACGGATTCGAGACACTTGTCTATGAACATTAGAAAGTCGCAGCGATTTTTTATTTTCGTTAGTTAGGGGGTTTTAAGTTGATTTGTGATTGCATCCTATGGGTTCCAAACATTCGAAAGAGCGGCATATTGAGGGCAAACTTTGAGTTTTGGCCAGAATGTGCAGCAATACAGGCCATCAAAGGACCCAGGAAACACATTCACTAAGTGATCGATGTTTGTGTCTATGTCAATGTTAGAGTATGGGTTGGAGGAATTTGATGTGTTTGAGTTTGAAGCGAGCTCCGCGGCCGCTACCCTCTCGGTCGAGCCAGAAGACGTCTTTTCGGTCATATGCTGTTCCATTGTGCTCTCCCGGAATTCATTTCCCCGTAGCGATTTGGGGCTGAATTGAAGTTGTTGTGGCTCATCTCACAATTGAAGCAGTGAGAAAAAGGTGTTGGAAATATCTTAGTTTTACTGATATGTTGTCTGCTCGAATTGAAGAACTCTTGTCTGCGATTGAAACAAGCTTCGTGGCGAGTACGATCCTCAACTTCCAAGACACGGAAATGCAGGGCTTTAGGTTGATGTGCAGTTTTACCACGTGAAGGCTAGACTTCCGTAATCGGGCCTTCTTCTGCCGACTACCCCAGGCGTGGTTTCATCGGAAGCGATTTCTCCACGTATCACGATTGATTACTACCATTTCACGATATTTTTGAGTATATATTCAGCTGATCATCTGGGGTAAAATGTCAAAGCCACAACAATTCTTCTTAGTTTCGGTTCCTTTCAGCCTCATCTGAAGACTTCGAAGCACATTCTCATCTCACAAACTCCTTCAACATGGTCACAATCACCCGTTTCGAGACTCGGGATGTCCGATTTCCTGTATGCAAAGATGCCCCTCAAATTGGTTGGGAACTCATATTGACATTCTTGTAGACTTCTCTAGACAAAACTGGTTCCGATGCCATGAACGCTGCCGGTGACTACTCATCAGCATATTGCGTTTTATACACTGACTCTGAGCATGAGGGTCATGGAATGGTAGGTCGACTCCATTTCCCCTTTGATCGCGTGACACACCGCGAGCTCAACGTTTCTGATCTCGAATTTCTGTTTTCTCTTCTTAATGAAATCAGACACTTGTTTGATGATCCAAGGTCGAAAAAATGCTATTTTAACCGTGGACAACTTTCTGGCCCACGTTACTTCACAACCTTGTTTATTCCCAAAGTCGTTCCCGATGTTTATTCTAATCTTATACCTTGCGACACACCTGGTCTCTCGATTTTACTCTAAGTCTCCTCTATCAGTCTTCGCTTTTGCTAGGACTTCAGACGTTGCAGACTTTCGTCTCTATTTCACTCTTCAACTTCTCATTTCCTGCACACATCACCATGTCGAACTTTCTTAACAAACCTCACCCTGTGTAACCTTCCACAAACGACTGACGGATTGATAGACATTCACAATTGGTCGCGGAAACGAGATCGTCTGCCTTGCTATATCACACCTCGCTGCTCGTATCGAGGGCCACACGCTTGAGTCCCTTGTCTCGAATTGGGGCAAGACTTGGCGGTATCTCGTCAACGACAGCCAACTGCGCTGGATCGGGCCCGAAAAGGGTGTCATCCATCTTGCTCTCGGCGCCGTCGTGAACGCCATCTGGGACCTATGGGCCAAAACCCTCAACAAGCCAGTCTGGAGAATCGTCGCCGATATGAGCCCCAAAGAGATTGTCGAATTGATTGATTTCCGATACATCACAGACGCGTTAACGCCCGAAGAAGCACTCGAAATTCTCACAAAATCCGAAGAAGGAAAGAAGGAACGACTGCAAGAGGCGCTGGACAGTCGTGCCGTGCCAGCGTACACGACGTCTGCGGGGTGGCTTGGGTACGGGCAAGATAAGATGCGGGGTTTGTTGCGCGAGACGCTGTCGAAGGGATACAGACACTTCAAGCTGAAGGTTGGTGGGAACTTAGAGCAAGACAAGGAGAGGTTGAGCATTGCGAGGGAGATTATTGGATTTGATAAGGGAAATGTGTTGATGGTGGATGCGAATCAGGTGTGGAGTGTGCCTGAGGCGATTGAGTATATGAAGGAGTTGAAGGAGTTCAAGCCGTGGTTCATTGAGGAGCCTACAAGCCCTGACGATGGTATGCATATTGCTCGATTAGTCTCAACTCTCGATCTGCTAACACGATGATGTAGTTCTTGGCCACAAAGCCATTCGCGAAGCTCTCAAGCCCTACAATATTGGCGTCGCTACCGGCGAAATGTGCCAAAACCGCGTCATGTTCAAGCAGTTCCTTGCATCCGGTGCAATCGACGTGTGTCAAATCGACGCGTGTCGTCTCGGCGGCGTAAACGAAGTGATCGCTGTCCTCCTGATGGCCGCAAAATTTGGCGTTCCTATCGTACCTCACAGCGGTGGTGTTGGTCTTCCTGAGTACACACAGCATCTCTCAACTATCGACTATGTTGTTGTGTCTGGAAAGAAGAGTGTGCTCGAGTACGTTGATCATTTGCATGAGCACTTCTTCAACCCGTCCAAGATTGAAGATGGTTACTATGTTACGCCCAAGGAGCCCGGCTACAGTGTAGAGATGAAGCCCGAGAGTATGGAGAAGTTCGCATTCCCAGGAAAGGAAGGTGTGAGCTGGTGGAAGAGTGAGGAGGCAAAGCCAATCTTGGAGGGAGAAAAAATTTGAGATTCTGAGAGGAATCTGTTATGTAGAAAAGAATTATCGATAAGTCGAAGGGGCACAAGAGTGACTGGTCGAGATCGAATCGCAACCTACAACCATATATGAAATCTATGAATCTATTCTAAACGTGTGAACGCTGTGTTTGTAACTGTAAACAAGAACAAGGACCAGAATAACAGCGATGAACACAAACAATGAAACCTTAAAAAAAGAGCTGTTTTCATCTTCCTCGACTCTTCTTAGACTTTGAAGCAACACTCAAGCAAGTACAGCAGAAGGAAACAAGAAACAGACAAAGAGCTAAGAAGTTCATCGATAGAAAGAATGTGACAGCCCAAGAGAGAACACAAGATACTTGCCATGAAAAATCCCACAGAAACCACCAAATCGGATGCGCCTTGCAAACCTCAAACGCCTGCTCACAATAGTCGATTAAGGACGGAGATTGAAGGATCCGTGTCCAACAGTCCCAGCGGGAATCATGATCACAAGTGCTACTTTCGGGACGCCGCTTATGCATGAGGAAGACCCATATACTTTTCAGTTCGCCTCGCCTGTTATAGGGTTGCTCTTCCTTCATGAATTTGACCCATCTCTTTGTTGTTTTGATAGCTAAATCTTCCGACACATTGTGCCATTCCCTATGGTCAGTGTCACATCCAAGACATGTGTGCTCCCAGCAAAGATGTACAAGGTCGCCTTGGGTCAGGTGCTCGGTGCGAATGAAATTATCCAGTTCATCAGAAACGTAGACGACCTCTAAGTTAAGATTACACTCTCGCTCAATTTGTTGTTTCCGCTTACTAAAGTTTATAGTCGCGCCAATTTTGAGAAGATGTGGTCGAGTGGGGTCGCGGACAATATACACGACACCCTTCGTGCTATTGGGTGTTATGTTCTTGCGCAGCCTAGCTTTGAGACCATCGTGAACCTGCTGGGCTGTCTTTGATGGAATTGTAAACTGTTTGGCACCGGGATCGGCAAAGCTGGCCGCGCATAGATTTGGTGCTGCTGGGGTGCCATAGCTTCTCGAACCGTTACCCAGTCGGCGTCGCCCCCGCTTATCAACTCGAATAGGACTTCCATAGCTTTGACCGAGCCTGCTCGTCGAACGGTCATATCGTGGATCGGATACAGCACTTCTGTTTACTAGAGGCCTGGTTTTTGGAGAAAAAGTAAAGGTTCTACTAGCTGCGTCAAAGACCTGACTGCGTTGCTGCTGAGTTGGTACTTGGGAAGACAGCATATTATCTTGTGTCTCGGATAGAACGGGTGTTTGTTGAGTGGTTGTAGAAGCAGTGGAGCCAACTGAAAAGGCCCTAATCGACCGAATCGGGGTGCGAGTTCGACTATCAGGCGTGCGAGGTATCGGCAAAGGTCCTCTTGAATTGTCAAGGGTATTGGATGGCATGGATGGCGTAGGTGATGGGAACCGACCAGGAAACCTGCCATACTGCGATGAAGATCCGCTTGCCATTGGATCGAGACGGATGAAGTGTCGGTATGGGCACAGTGTGTGCTTGCTGAATACGTGCAAGTAAACGGTATCCGAATGCTCTGTGAAATGTGGAGGTTACCAGAGTACTTTATGATCACTGTAGTTCCCTGCATGAAGTGGGGCTGGCACATGATGTGAGGCGGTGCGGTTACTGCGCCTTGATGCTGCATCTAGTTCATGTTACCAAAAACCGAGTTGAGAGTGCTCAAACGCACCAGCCACATACATCGTTATAATATGAAGCAGTCTTTGACTACATCTAGTTAAACAGCTGGATGTAACGAACGCACAGGGGCTTTGTTCTCAACAATGCGTTCATTGTACAACCCTACCTCACAGTAATTAGAGCGCAGACAACATACTACCTTGTAAACTATGGCTGTGCCTCAGCAAGTCTGGTGACATACAGGGTCTATCAATAGACCAGGGACTGATTTTCAAGAGTATATGGATGATCAGAGTTCATGGCAGGATTGTCTTGCGCAATCGAATATAGTTTATCTCTCGCGAACAGTGCTTTGGATGCGCAGTTCGTACTAGAGCTACGCGCGCGGCAACCAAACTCCACAGGGCCAGATTTCGGCCAATGGGGAACTTCCATCTCTCAAGACCCTTGGCTGTACTAAGAACAAAACACTGTTCAAACAGTGTTGATACAAAACATGTACAGGCGCAAATCTTTCAGAATTATTCGAGTTCAGAGTCGCGTAGTGTCGAAATTGTAGGAAAGGGTCGAAGAGCAAGATTTTTGGAAAACAAAGTTGACAATAGTAATTGCATTAAAAGTGAAGAGAATGAGAGGCTTAGACGCGCAGCGTTGGCAAATATTTACAAGTTCACGAGCCTTTAGCGCAACGCAGATCAGACTTGCTGCTTATGCACAACAATTTCCTGTAACACCAATTAACGTAGTGTTCAAATGTTGTTGCCTGAAAAGGTTAGTAAAAAAATACTGCTGGCTCTGCAACCAAGTCCATCCTCTTTGCCTACACTGAAAACTGCTCAAGCTTGAGAAACCACTATTTCATAGCCTAGTAAGGGTCCATCCTAAGGTTACTAGACACGACTTGTGGCCCAGCGTTACGGATGGTGGGTGGAGTTTGCGGTTGATGCAGGCACAAAGAGTTCAGTTACAGCCATGTAAATCCTTGAGATGCGAGGAACCTCATCATATTGTGCAAGTATAGGACGAATAAAATAATCATGAGTCAAAGATGGAAGGATAGGGGCTCTACTTTGTTACCCGGGGTAAGTTTTGTCACTCTGGAAGCTCATTGGTTTGGCCATCATACGCAGCTCTTATTGGTTGACTCTCCCAATAAAAGGTGCTACAAGTGTGGATTGAGTCCCTTGCACACCTTCGGCTAAAGGTGGCGAATTGACGAAACTTACCCCGGATACCACAGTAGGCTTCCCTCCCCAAACACACAGGGTATCTCAACACTATGCAACAGCCCTGTTCTATTCTAAAATTTAACAGGCAGGTAAAAAAACAATACATAGAATGTGTAAGGCAAACATAATAATGAAGAAGTATTATTGTGTTGCATAAGTGTGCATTGTTGCAGTTTCCTTATTTCCCGCTTATTTTGGACGCCGAGAGAGAATGGTTCGGATGATGTTTGCGTCATTTAGCTAGTGCGAGACTAGTTTAGCGCATACCACCCCTTGTTATGTTCTTTCCGGCCCTCACCGACTCCATTCATTCAATTTTTCCAATGTCTGTTGCCTAGCGGAGGTGAGTATTCATTCAGCTCACATGAACTGGAGCATTCATACAAAAGGCAAGCGATTGGGAATCTGGGAAGGGAGTTGTTCGAGAAGTAGGTGACAAAACGCCACCATCGAGAAGCTACGAAAAAATGGCGTCGTCTCAGCTGCCAATGTCTCTGTCTCAGACGCCATCATTATCCAAATGTCGGCCAATATGGGTAACGGATCACGTGCAATAAAGTGCTTAAACAAGATGCTGACGATTGGCGAAGGACACAAGAACGGCTCGGTTTGCACAATGCTTTCTACCCGTTATCACATCAATACCAGCTATTTTAGCAGCACTTGTCCTCCTCACTTATTTCGCCCGGTTATTCAAAGCTTACCGACCAAAATGGACGAAGCCGTTCATAATAGAAGGCAAAGAAAGCCCAGATGATCTTGGGCCTGAACCTACCCAGCCTCATCTATCTCCAACATATGGTCTTCTACTCGTATCTTCGGTCGGGCTGGCGTCGCAGATTTTGACCATCTTTTTCCCATTTCGGGATGTTACAGAAATCTATCCGTCAATTGCCTGGGTAAGTTGCTTCACATTTTATGTCCTTCTATGTGCTAACGGAACGCAGGCAATCATAGTGGCGATACTCGTGATTGAACGGCCAAGAACAGCTCCAATCTTGCTCTTGATACCTCTGGCTGGGCTCCTAGCTTCACAGCTTGTCGTACTATCTTATATTCGAGCATCCCTGACAGCTAAATCCCTTTCCTTGATCTTTGCGCCTTTCGCTGCATTTTCGGGAATACTAGTAATTCTGAACATGCCGCTTAGAGATCCAGCTATGTCATCTAAAGATATTAGTGCAGTTTACACTACGTCTACAGGAGAGTTGCGCACCCCAGAAGATAATATAACGCCTTTGCAATTTATGACCGTATCGTGGATGGCTCCTTTGATCAAAAAGGGCACTGCAAGGAATATTAACGACGAAGACGTATGGGACCTTGGATACGAGTTCAAGCATGAGAGACTACATAGCGCATTTCGAGTGCTTCGGGGTACAGTATTCAGGAGACTACTTCAAGCCAACGGAATGGATGTAGTTCGTACTACCACCCTGGCGCTCATCCAGCTAGCTGCAAGTATGTTTTGACCCCAACTTCAATATTCAATAATCGAAAACGAAGCTGATATTTCGCAGCACTTGTAAGTCCTGTTATGCTACAGAGAGTCCTTGCGTCAATGGATGATCCAGAATCTCCACGGAGTGCTACAATTACATATGCATGCATTTCTGTCATTTTTCGACTGACATCGGCTCAAATTACCATTTTCAACCTGTGGTACCAAAGAAGGGCATATGAGCGATCAAGAGGCGAACTGATCACAATGCTTTACGAAAAGACATTGAATCGAAAGATCCTCGGTGCTAAGCAGGAATCAAAGCCATATGATTCTTCCAATGGACATGGAAACGGGGAGTCGAATGGCAATACCAATGGCGACACCAACAGAGCCACGAACGGGAGCACTGATGGTTCAGCGCATATAAACAAGAAACCTGATGCGACGCTTAAATCCTTGTTTCAAACATTATATGGAGCTATGCCCTCTCTTTTCTCGAAGAAAGCAAAACCAGCAGAGAAGGAGAGCGATGCCGCATCAATGGGCAAGATCCTGAACCTGATGCGGAACGATGCTTACGAAGTCGCACAGAGATTCTGGGACTTCCCAGATGTCATCACTAAGCCATTGGGAGCCATACTAGCCGTTCTCTTAATTTGGAGAATGCTTGGGTGGTCATGCCTGATTGGAGTGCTCGTACTGCTGGTTACACAGTCTTTTAACGTCATAATAGCGCGCTACCAGATCTACTTCGAGAAAAAACGCCGTGTCGCGACCGATGAAAAGCTCCAAAAAACTACACAGTTCATCGAATCAATCCGTCACCTTCGCTGGTATGGCTGGCAAGATGCTTGGCTCAAGAGCATTCTGGAAAGCCGGCAGGCTGAAATGCATCTCCGAGTCATTCAGATTGTGTTCACAACATCTCTTTCTTTCATATTGCGATTCGGTGGTGGTCTCTTCCCAGTTGTAGCCTTCTGGGCTTTCACAACGCTCGCTGGGAAACCGCTACGTGTTGATCTCATTTTCCCAGCCATCGACCTATTTGGCCTGTTAGAATCATATCTCCGGGCTTTGCCTGAACTTGTCAACATGATGCTGAACGCATATGTGGCCATGGGTCGAATTGAGGAGTTCATGAACGAAGCAGATAAGGAGCAGAACGACGTAGTTCCAGAAGGAACCGCTGAGCTTGAACTCAAGAATGCTTCGTTTGCCTGGCCGGGGGTCCAGACAAATGTACTTGAAGATGTCACACTGACCTTCCCTGCCGGGTTGACTGTCATTTATGGAGAAGTAGCAGCTGGCAAGACCGCCCTACTACTGGCACTCCTAGGAGAAATGGATAAAACTGAAGGAGAATGTATTCGCCCTGAGCAAATCGTCGGATACTGTGCCCAAACGCCGTGGCTACAGAGTATGAGTATTCGTGATAACATCTTGTTTTCGTACCCTTATGAGGAGGTTCGATATAAGCAGGTCCTCGAAGCGTGTGCACTACTGCCTGATATGGCAGAGCTAAAGCACGGCGATATATCTAACATCGGCGAGAACGGCATCGGTCTATCAGGCGGCCAAAAAGCCCGAGTAGCTTTAGCAAGAGCTGTTTACAGCAAAGCCAAAGTTCTCTTCCTCGACGATCCTTTGTCTGCGCTCGATCATCAGACTGCTGAATTCATCGTCAACAAGCTACTCGCGGGTCCCTTGATGAGAGACAGAACCACTGTTCTTGTCACCCATCGAACTGAACTCTGCCACGGTATCACAAAACAGTGGGTCGAGCTGGAGAAAGGAAAAGCGAGAATGCACGAACCCACCGAGGAAGAAACCAATGGCCTCAAACGAACCGATACCCACGAATCCGTTGACGAAGAAGAGCGAAAGAAACGCGAAGAAGCACAAGCCGCAGCCATCCCTGACAAATTCATCGAAGACGAAAACCGTGCGAAAGGAGGTGTCAAGTGGAGTGTCTACTGGCGCTACGTCAGAGCAGGTACC
This sequence comes from Herpotrichia juniperi, assembly GCA_014905255.1. Lineage (NCBI taxonomy): Eukaryota > Fungi > Ascomycota > Dothideomycetes > Pleosporales > Melanommataceae > Herpotrichia > Herpotrichia juniperi. The sequence continues at coordinate 269,073 of BLYF01000093.1, forward strand.
TTACGCTGGTGGACTTTCTCTCTGTTCGTCATGATAGCCTTCCGGGTCATTGATGTTGCTCAAACTTGGTTCGTCAAAGCTTGGGCCGAGGGCTATAACCCCGATAGACCAGAAGGGCTATTCGACTTCCTCCCTCCTCCAGCTAAAGATGTTATCCCTTGGCTTTGGACATTCTTCATCTTTGTCGCAGGATCTTCGGTATTGTTTTGGTGGACTAACCTCATCATGTTGGGTGTTGGCTATCATGCTGCGAAGACCATCTTTGAGGAAGCTGTCGAGAAGGTCGCACATGCGACCTTCCGATACTACGATGTTACGCCCGTTGGCCGATTAATGAACAGACTCACATCTGACATGAATACGATTGACGGAAATCTCTCCAGTATGTTCACAATCTTTGCATGGCAATGCATTGGCTGGGTGTCTTGCGTGGTCGTAATTCTTAGTTCAACACCAGCTTTCTTAGTCTTTGGACTCTGCCTAGTTGCCGGTTTTGTATATTTTTTCTTCAAGTTTCTACCCACATCGCAGGCATTGAGACGTCTTGAGGTATGTTTCCCCACCCCCTATTACCCTGTTCTTACTTCTCTCCTTCTGTTTTATCCCCCCTTGCATACTAACAACATCCCACAGATGGTCTCCCTCACCCCTCTAATGTCTAACTTCGGCTCCCTCGTCGAAGGTCTAACCACTGTCCGCTCCTTCGCCGCACAAACCCGCTTCCAAGCACGCGTCGTCGAAGTAGTCGACAATTTCCAGAAAATGGATCATTTCTATTGGTCCCTGCAGGCGTGGCTCTCCTTTCGCTTCACGGCCATGACAGCCTCTTCCACGCTTGTTATGACGCTTATTGCAATATACATGGGCATTACGCCTGGCCTGACGGCCTTCGTGCTAATCACTGCGTCGCGGTTCGTACTGAATACAGAATATATGTGCCGCATCTATGGAGTGCTGGAAATGGATTTCACGTCTGTGGAACGTGTGGTTGAACTTCTGGATCTGGAGACAGAGACGAAAGGAGTTGTTGATCCGCCGGCGCATTGGCCAACCTTCATAGGCGACATCGTCTTCGAAGATGTCACAGTGCGGTACGCGCCAAACCTCGAACCCGCTCTCCAATCTATAAACCTCCGCATACCCGCCGGCAGCAACACAGCAGTAATCGGCCGCACGGGGAGTGGGAAATCGACACTCGCGCTATCCCTTCTCGCTACCATCGTTCCAGAAGGCGGACGTATTCTCATAGATGGCGTGGATATTGCAACCGTAAATCGTCAAGCATTGAGGAGTAGAGTTACTTTTTTGGCGCAGGAACCGGTACTATTCCCGGGCTCTATGAGGAAGAACCTCGATCCGCTCGACGAATACTCCGACGGGGCCTGCGAGTCCGTCCTAGCAAAAATAGCCGGAAACCATAAATGGACACTGAGCACCAACATCGAAGGCGGCGGTAAAGGGCTCTCTCAAGGCCAACGTCAGCTTGTCGGCCTCGCACGTGCTATGCTACGAAGGTCCCCGGTTTTGATCATGGATGAGGCGACGGCATCGATTGACTTTGAGACTGCGCAGAGGATTCAGTCAGTGTTGAGAGAGGAGATGAACGAGAGTACGGTGATTACGATTGCGCATAGACTTGAGGCGGTCAAGAATGCAGACTTCTGCATTGTCTTGGGCAAGGGGAAGCTCATCAAGGCTGGCAAAGCAGCTGATATGTTGAGGGAAGGAGGGGAGTTCAGTGGGATGTTGGCTTAAGCTGCGTGTGGTGGTCAGAGGAATGGAAGGAGATGCTGGACGATGTCATAAAATTTTAAAATTGTAGGTTTGGGTCTGGCATATAGCATAAATGAAACTCGAGAAATTATCACCCGTATTAAGGGACATTTCAAGATCACGTTCTTGTGTTCGAAAGTGGATGGGAGACGGATTGTATTCGGTGGCTTTGCGTGGTCTGTCTAAGTACGGTAGATCAAGAGAACTTATCTGCTGCAAAGGCAATCTCCCTCCAACTGTGAATAAATGATAAAGATTAGATAATGCAGGCAGGTCACCATTCCCTATGCTTGTCCAGCTATGCAGATGCAGAGCAATAACGAGATCGAGAACAGAATAAACCGTACCGCAAAAGAGGCATGCGCACAAGTACTTGTACACTTACAGTAAAGACAGACGAGAAAGGGTGAGAGAAGTGTGAAATCGAACCCCTGAGACAACAGGCCCAGAGGGCAGGTGGCACCCAACTTTAGAAGTAGGTGATCACAGTTAGGACGGACAAGCAAGCAGCTTACACCATACCCCAAAGGGGTCTGGGAATCGGGCTGCAAATGCTCTTGCGCCTAAGCCCCTGCCTCAACTTCGCCTCCTTCAATCCCACATAGGCCTCTCGCTTGTCTCCATTGTTGACTGACCACGAGTCGAGCCCATAGTACGTGCCGATATGATGGACCAGCCAACGCCCAAAGCTACCACTCTGGTCCTCAGCCGGCGTCTCAAGCAGCAGCATCTCGCGCTTGAAGTTCTCGCGGGTCGGTGAAGGGAGGTCATTCATTTGACCGTTGCGCCCAACGAAGACGATTTCGTCGTCAGAGGAGTCAGGATCAGCGGGGATATTCAACGCCTCGGCCTCACGCTCCTTCTTCTCCCAGTTCTCGACGAACTTGCGGACTTCGGATTCGAGGTCAATCAGAAGACCTTTGGCGCCGCGAGAACGCTTGAGCTTCTCGCGCAGCTCCTTGGGAACAACACCGGGGGTTGTGGGCTTTGCAGCCACAATCTTGGGTGTCTTCCTGGCTTTAGCCCTCGCAGCAGCAGACTTGCGCTCCGCGCTCGCTTTGGAGAGACCGGCGTCCCAGAGAGGGGCGAGGTAGTAGGGGACGTGGCGGACGGGGTGCGAAGGGCGGATCTCCCAGTCGCGCTGGGTTGGGGGCTCCGCGTGAGGGTTGCTCAGGAGGCGATCTAGGGGAGACAAAGGTTAGTATACGACGCCACAATCTATATCACCAAGCTACGCGATTGAAACTTGGTCATGGTAATGTGGCGATGACGCATACCATTCTCCCAGCGCTGTCTACGCCTCGATCCCTCATTCCCCTTGATCATACGCTCACGGCCTTTCATGCTATCCCTACGAAGCGGCTCCTTGCGCGCATAGTAGTTTGCGCCTGCGCCCTTCGCAGCCGAGGCCGCGGGGACTACCGGGCGCTCATCGAGTGGAATCTCGAGCTGGACGGTTGCGCCTAGGAGCTCTCCTGGGGCGGAGATGATCAGTTCACCCAGAGAAGCGGTTGCCTGCTCGGTCCATGCCTCGATATTGATCGGCTGGGGAACAGAAGCATTGTGTAGAGTTTCGTCGGTGGGGTGAATGGCCATGATGATGACGGGGAGCGGAAAGTGGCGACGGGCAGGAAGATGGCTGGGGACTAGGAACTGGAAGAAATTGAGAAGGGTGGGAGGTGTGCGCGACAGGTGTGAATGTTCCTAGAGAATGGAGGAGAACGGTGAGAGAGAAGGAGAGCAATGTGGCGCGGGTTGCAGAAGCAATGGTTGATAAAGCCGGCGATAGCAACAAGCAATGGTCGTGTCATGGGTCAGAGCCACGTGCGTTGTGATAGGCTAGGGGGCTAGCATCAGCGAGACTACGGGAGAGCTCGGTGAGCGCTTTTGGATTTATGTCTCGTATTGCTAGGCATCACTGAGCATTGAAATATTCTAGATTGTGGCGCAAGTCGATTCTCTTGATTGAAAAAGTTGTTGACTCTTCCGCGTCAAACTATACTAATCTGATCCTACTCAAGAGTTAGAATACAAAGTGCCTTGTTCATCAGCTTCAGTGTTGTATACATCGAGAAGAGAATTGAAACATATTTTTGTTCTCTTCTGATTCCCACAATGCATACAAAATGGATTGGTATCGATAAGCAACCCATTCATGCAGCCAACCACAATCATACACTCATCTTCATAGCAATCCCCTTGTGCGGATTATACCCTATGATTTCGAACTCCCCGGCCTTCCACCCATCAATACTGCCTCCTACTTCCTTGTTTATCTTCATCGTGGGGAAGTCTCTCGGCTCCCGCTCCAGTTGCACATTCAAAGCCTCCACATGGTCCAGGTAGACATGCGCATCCCCCATTGTATGTGTAAACGTGCCCGGTGTCAAATCGCACACATGTGCCAGCATGTGTGTAAGCAGCGCATAACTCGCGATGTTGAATGGCACGCCGAGGCCCATATCGCACGACCGCTGGTATAATATCGAATGCAGTACTCCCCTCGGCTTCTCCTCCCCATCCTCGTGGGCTTTCAGGGTTGCGCCAGGGTAGGAGACGTAGAACTGCGCAAACATATGACAAGGCGGAAGCGCCATCTTCTTCAGATCGGCCGGGTTCCACGCTGATAGTATTATTCGTCTATCATATGGCTTGTTCTTCAACTTGTCGATTACTTCAGCCAACTGATCCACGCCATGTCCCGCATAGTCTGCATCGCACCCTTTATACTCTGCGCCAAAGTGCCGCCATTGAAACCCATACACGGGCCCGAGATCTCCCTCAGCGTGATGCGCTAGGCCAACGGAATCCAGGTATGCGCGCGACCCGTTGCCGTCCCATATCTTGATTCCGGCCTCTTGGAGAGGGAGCGAGGAAGTGCAGCCGGAGATAAACCAGAGGAGTTCGACGATGACGGCGCGGGTGAATACGCGTTTTGTGGTGAGGAGGGGGAGAACGAGCTCTGGTGTGGGATTGGAGGGGTCGGATGAGGGTCGCGAAAGGGAGAATTTCATTTGCGCAGGGGCGAAGATGGACAGGGTTCCTGTGCCGGTGCGGTCGGGACGGTGCTCACCTGTGCTGAGGATCTCGCGGATGAGGTCTAGATACTGATGCTCTTGGTGAGTAGCCATATTAGTAGTGGGGCTTGTAGTGGTTGCGGTGGGTTTTGAGGTTGTGGAGGCGGGAGTCAAGGGCGTGAGAGCGCCATCTTCGGCGGAGGGAGGCATCGTGTGGAATTGAGTGTGAGTTTGGGTTGTCGTCCTCAAGCGATGTGATGCGGAAGAAAGAAATAGAGTGCAACGCGAAAACGCGTCAGGTTCCAGCAACACGCGACTGGGGGTTTGGTCTGCAGCATGAACCTGCAGCCTTCGCCATGATTGGCCCATCATTTTGACAACTCATCTTGCTGCGAACACCACACCACAACTCACACAAAAAAAATGGCCGAGGAAGAAGCTGCGCATCATTTACTAAACGTACTAGAAGAGCGAGAGCTAGATGTCGACTTGGACAAAGTGCTTGCCGTCTTTGAAGATGGAAACAAGAAGAGCGATGCTGCGGCGTGGGTGAACGAACATTTGAACTCGGAGACACTCTTGACGAAAGAGGAGTTGGAACTGTGAGTAACAAGCTCAGACCTGTTATGTTGTTGCTGATTTTCACTGCAGATATCAAACTTTGAGGAAGAAGGGAGTGCTGCATCAATACGAAAACGACGACGAGCCGGTCCGGCCAATCTTGGATCATGAACTGTCGAATGCCATTGACTCTTTGCAAACTTCGACTGCTGCTATAGAGGAGCAATGCAAGGTTCTCGAGGCTCAGCGCGATGCGTTGATGGCATTGAAGGCCCTTGATAAGCCGAATCTGTCAGTCGAACATATGCGGAACGAACGCAGACGGAAAGAGAACCAAGAAAAAACACGCCTCGATACTGCCGTCGAAGATATATTGATTTCCATCAACGAGCAGCTTGCAGACACTCAACGTGATATCAAAGCCGAGAAGTCAACCCTGAAGAGCTATCTCACCGAAAGGTTGGCCTCGGATGACCAGATCTTGAGCAAAGTCCCTGGAATCGTGTCACAGCTCGTGTCTGAGCCCAAGACTAACGAAGACGAGAGCTCAATTGATCAATGGTGCCAGGCCATTATCTCTTTCCGGACCGCAGAGGTCAAGGCAAAGGTCGATGTTGCGTATCTCACCAGCTTGGCCAACAGCTTGCCAGGTGACCTTCCTACCGCGTCTGGGGAGGAGCTTGGTAAGAGGAAAGTAGATCTCCAGGCTGAGCTGGAAACCTTGCATTCCGAGATTGCGTCTGTGGCTGAGATGGTCGTTGAGCATGAGTTGAGGAAGCCGATGACGGATATCAAGGAACGAAAAGTCAGAGAGAAAACGCAGGCGAGGAGCGCTTGGTTGAACTATGTACGTTTTCCCCATCTTGCTCGAAATCGAAACAATATTCATAGTTACAGGTCTTGTCAACGCTGGAATACATGGGCAAGCGCCTCGATACCGTCGCATCTCATACGCAAAGCGTGGATGGCTTCCAACAAGCCCTCGCGCATGTCAACGCAGCTGCATCCCAACGAATGCCCGACCCCAACGCAGAAGTCCAAACACCAGCGAGAAGTCGCACGACATCAGGTCCCAAGTCGAACATCTTCGCTGGGGTGAAGCTAAAGGCCACAAAGTCGCTTGATCTCCCTCCTGTGCTGCAAGACGCCCTCAGATATGCCGGTATATCCTTCAACCAAGACAGCGTCGGAGCCCTTCAAGACTGCTTGGCGCGCACGCAACGTGAGAGGGAGAAGAAGCTCGAAGAGCACTACATGTCAGCTTCGTCGTCGACGCATGAGAGGCTCGCTGAACGAATTGGGAAAGCGGATGGGGACCTAAGAGCTATCTTGGATGCATTGTACTCGCACACGCCCTTCTCAACAATTCAATTGTCGAATCCCGGCCTGGAGGGCGAGTTGAGGGATATGGAGAGGCAGCTGGAGGACAGCGATCAGAAGCTGCTGAGTGCAGAGACAAGTCAGCTGAGTTTAAGCGACCCCATGGTGCGAGCCTTCATAAGCAAGTTTGGTAGGTAGGATTTATAGCTAGCCATAATGTACGCTATCACCAAGAAATGGTCAAACATGTGGGCGGTTGCGTATACGGGGCTGGGCGTTGGAGCCCGAGGTCTGCCATCTCAATTGGGTCTAGACTACCAACCTCCTTCGAAGCTCTCAGCTCGCTCTCCTGACAACACAAACTTCACGCTTACGACAACGACAACAACACCACCGCCCGCCCCAACGAGCGCGTAATGCCCTCGAATCACATGCAACGCACTTCACGAGCCCTCACCCACCATTGAGCTTGCACTGAGCTTGCATAGCTCGTCCTCACCGACTTCAACCCATTGCACGAGCACAAGATCGGACCGTCGCCCAGCATGCCGAAATCCGAAGCAGCCAAGATCATGACCCTAGGCGCCGCTGCCACAGCAATCGGCGGTGCCTACAAGGTGGGCGAGTTCCTGCTCCATGCCAAAAAGCTAAAGGACGTCGCGCCGTCAAATGCCGTCTACGTGCGCATGATCAACCGCGTGCGCCAAGACCTCGACGAAGTAACGCGCCTGTGCAGCGTCCCCGAAGTCAAGGAAGCGCTCAAGGACAACCCCCCGAAGGCCAAGTGGGTGTACGGAGCGATGCGCGACGTCCGCGGTGCGCTGGAAAACATCATCCCCCACACCGAACGCGTTGGCGGAGATGTCGAGAAGGGCAAGAGAGTCGGTATCAGACACCGTTTCTACTGGCTGATGAGCGAGAAGGAGAAGCTGGAGAACAGGGAGAAGGAGGTCAATGCTGCGCATGGGAGTTTGATGGAAGTCATTGGGTTCTTGACGGCTCTGGAGCCGGTGGACCCCCATGGCAATCATGCGCATGATAAGGCTCACACCGAGGTTCAGTCGCAGGGTGCTCATGAGACGAAGCAGACAAAGATCGATATCGACATCAGGCACGCTGGGCCTGAAAGAGTCGAGGAGAGGGACGTATGGATCGAGCGCGAGGGTACTGGTCCGAGGAGGGTTGTCGAGGAACGTGAGACGTTCATCGAGCACGAGCACCGCGGACCCCGACACTTGGACGAACGCGAGGTCAGGATCGAACGCGAGCACCTCGGACCTAGACACGTCGACGAGAGGGAGATTAGGATTGAACGCGACCACCGTGGACACGGACACGGACATGGACATGGACACGACCATGACCACAAGCTTCAATTCGTGCGCCACCACGACCACGGCCATGGGCATGCACACCACTACGACGAACGCGAGATCAGGATCGAGCGCGAGCACGAACACCGCGCACCGCAACACTTCGACGAACGCGAGGTCCGCCGCGTGGAGCGCGAGTACCAGGTAGATGAGTACGGTCGCCCCGTTCGCTTCGACGAGCGTGAGACCTACGTCGACCCACGCGATCAGGATCCTCGTTACCAGCAGTACACCGACGGCCGCTCCGGCCCCCCCGTCCACGAGCGTGAATTGCACATCGAACGCGACCCCCGCGATCCACGTCACGTCGAAGCTCGTTACACCGAACGCGGGCCCAACCACTTCGAGGAGAAATGCTACGAGGAGCGCCGTATGGGAGGAGCGCCCCTCGGCCGCCGTCCCGAATCTTTCGAAGACCGTGTCCCCGAACGCGAGACCTGGATGCAGAGCGAAGCCCAGCGTAATGCGTACGGGAGACAGGGTGGCTTCCAGAGTGAAAGACGTACGTACGGAGACCCAGGTTTTGGAGATGAGGAAATACTGAATCCACAAATAGTGCCCTATGAGCGTGAGGTGAGTTCCAAGTTTAGTACCGGTAATGGTAAATTCGAACGTTAGGGAACTTGCTGACCGAGGGCAGATGTGGATCGAGGAGAAAGAAGACTTCAGCCATGATCAGTATGGCAATAAGTTGCCGGAACGGTTCCAGCCGACGAGGTTCCCTAGGAGCCGCATGTAGTTGTGGCACTAATTGGTCTTTGTTATTCATGATGTTTGATCTTGGAATCTCCTGGGCCATGTGGGAGCTTCTGGTAGTTGTATTTTGGATTTTGGCTTTCTTGTACATGGAGCTGAGCTTGCTGCACCCGATTTTGCGTTTCATTTAGGTCTCTGTCAAATATCTTTTCATCTTCTTAAGCCACGAAAACAACCTCGTGATTCGAAATGTTCCCGCCTGTGTCCGACTACTTTTCATACATGCTTGTTCCCCAAGTTCGCTCTTTTTTGTTATCGTGACTATGTCCAGTCATTACACCACCCATACGGAGGAGTTTGGTTTTAATTATATAAAAAAAAAAGATCTCGCCACCTCTAGCAAACCACTAGATAGGTCTCTGGAAAGTACCATAATACATTGCAAGTCCCTTAGCATCTCCACAAGCGTAGCAAGGCTCAATAATCCAACGGATGGCCATGCATAGCCTGATGATCCCCAACCGGCCTCCAATCCTCCCTATATCCAATTATCATCCTTGCCTGTGTTGGCCTCACCACCCTCTCCTTCCCTTTCCCCTTACTAGCCTCCTCTTCCTCTCCATTTCCCCAGAACTTCTGTACGTCTTCTGGCATATCTATTTCATTGTGAAGCGCAAAAGGAATCCAGTCCATTTCAGGCATATACCAGCGCTGCGTCGAGACAGTCATCTTCTTCCACTTCCTGTTCCCTGGGGTGCCTATCCGTTTCTTGACTTCCGTCTCCTCATAAACGGCTTTACGGATCTCTCCGCCTGCGCCTCGGACGGTGAGAATCAAGCACTCAGCAAACCAAAGGGAAACACAGCCGCTGATAGACACGTTTTTGATACCCTGTAAAGGGGTCAAGGCTTCAAGCGCAAATTGGCTACGTCCTCCCTTCTCAAGGTGCACACTCAAACTCTCCAGCAAACACCCCTTCTCTGCATCCTCTCCATATTCCTGCATGATCTCAACAAAGCGGACAAGGCGGCCGCGATGCCGACGATGCGCCCAGTACTGACTAGACCGCGGAGGCGTCAGGGTTAGGGAGATGCTGCGTAGATCTCTGAGTAAGTGCAAGCGTTCAGGTGAGCCGAGTGGGCCGAAGATCTCTGGTGTAGACAAAGAAGCGGTGTCGCGTGGTTCAGCGTCTATGGTGATCATAAACGTATTGGAGCCATAGAGAACCGCTTGAATTGTTATTATTAGGTAAGAGGGGATTAGGGAGAGAGGAAATTAGGGAGAGAGGAAATTAGGGAGAGAAGTGAGGATAACCATACCTCGCGCCTCGCTGGAGACAAACTTGCACAAAAGAAAGAGCGAAAAAGCGCCGTGCGGGATGAGGTTCCCTACTGTCCACGAATCTGGTCTCCCTGAGGTGTTGAAAGGCTTCTGCAGTCGCCATTTAGCAACGGCGCGTGTGGCATACTCCGAAGTTCTCCTATGCCATATCGTGTTTTTGTGACTTAGATCGATCTCCAGCCCGTGCGGTAATATGTACTCGTAAATGTTGAGACGTATTTCCGAAGGTAGATGGAGAAAGCGGAAGGGGACATTGGGGACCCAGGCCGGGCTTGGCTGCGAAACGAAAGTTGGGGAGGTGGCCCATTTAGTGGCGGTGGTCATGTCGAAGGATCTGCGTGCAGTTCCTTTACTTCTGGCCATTTCGTTTTTGTTTGCAATTTTACTTATCAGTGGGTTTTGTGCATGGATATAAACAGTGAAGTGGTGGGCTGTGGTGGGCTCTTATGCACAGTATGTGGAAGGCAACAACGAGGCTGTACAACCTTATATTGGATGCCTGGGGTTGGTGCGCAATACGATTACTGTGTACACATTCACACATACACAGGAGTTCAAATAGCAGTGTGAAAAACAGTAATTTAAACATAAATATTTGGATTATGATTTAGATATTCCTCCATCGGTTGATGCCCACACGTGATACCTGCACGTGATACCTGCACGTGCACATTGAACGCACGGAGGAACCATTAACATCCGCCGTCCAGTTGCGAATTCGACCATTAAAAAGAGAACAGAGACGAAGCAAGGATACGAAGGGAGAATACTCCAGAAGAGAAGAACTTAAGAAGCAAGGGACTTGGTCCGTTCGATCCTCTCTAACGCCTACGAAGTGGCGGTGAAGCATGGCGCATCAAATTGAGATGGCACAACAAAGAAACACTGTCACACTGGAAGCCAGCTTTTGACGTTAATAATTACGCTTCAACTTTTCTACAAGCTTCATTCACACGCGCGAAAAACGGAGCTTCTGACATCTGACGTTGACCTTGGTGTTGTTATCCTCTCCGTTCCCTTAGCAACTCGCCCTGCGGCTTGGCAGACAATATTTGCACCCCAGTCTCAGCTCGGTCCTCTCTAACAACCCAAAAATCCCCCTCGCAGACCTTCTACACGCATTCCTACGATATCTTCCTAGTCGAACACACATATCTCAGCGCCTTTTGCATATACAGCCTTCACCATGGTAAGTCGGCTTCTCTTTCCCCTCACGAAACCAAATTACATGCCCCCGCACCCAATAGCTGCTGCCCTCGGAAGACGTCCGCTCTTTCCTTTCCGTTTCGCCTCAGAAGGCTGCAGCTTCTTCTTTCACTGCACTTGTAGTACAAGAAGTTGCCCCTCGCATTGCGCTGTGCAACAGCACTACTCCCTCCCCTCCATTCCATCTTTCTCTTAACTTCCATCAACCTCACTGCACCCCGACTCCGCAAACATAACAAACACCCACCCCCAACCGCACACGCACATTCGGAGACTCTTCAAGAATAGCGATGGATAACAACCACCAGGCCTCCACCAATTACCGCGAAGCATTCCAACTCTTCGACAAGCGCGGCAACGGCCGTGTCGACCGCGGCGCTCTCGGCGATCTGCTGAGGGCCTGTGGGCAGAACCCGACGTTGGCTGAGATTGGCGACTTAGAACGAGGTGTTGGCGCCGACTGTAAGCACCCCCGAATAGAGCCCATATCCCTTTACCATCAGCTTCTTATCCATATCATTTCAATTTGGGAAAGGTCATTTAAATTGACCACTCGCTAACATATACCGTCCAGTCGACTTTGAAACCTTTTCCAAGATCCTGAACCGACCCGGCGGCTTCCGCGAACCCTTCGACATCGAAGAGTACATCCGGGGGTTCCAAGTTTTCGACAAGGACCGGTCGGGATTCGTCGGAAAGGGACAGATCAAGTATATCTTGACGAACTTGGGCGAGAAGATGTCCGAGGAGGAGGTTGACGAGCTGTTCAAGAGCACGATTGATAGTGGGAATAATGAGATTGACTACAGAGGTACGTTTATGATACATTTTGGAGAGCGGAGGGGAAGGGGTTTTTGTGGAATATGAGCTAACCAAAAGCAGAGTTTGTCAAGACGATTGCGGAGAACTAGATGTTCGATCGTCTTCTCTCTCTATATTTTTTCTCACCACACACCAACTTCACGATTGTCTCGATAACATGACACAGCGACATGTACGAAATGAGATGAGGGGCTTTTAGTATGTTCATATTGGCGTTATTATGGGGGGATTGGTTTAGGGAGGAGTCAGGTCGCAGCCATAGAGTGCAATGCAAGGATATTATGTCTCGAACAGAAATGAAAACAGATTCTTGGTTATGAACACGAGCGAAGTTGTGCAATGAAGTGTATGTGGATATGAACGCATATTTTTGGTCCATATGGGACGCGATCTATGAGGCTCTTGCTGCTTAAAAGCTAGGAAGTTGCAAGCCCTGCGCGTTCGCCAATGGGGTATCTAGTGTATCAATGCAAACCAGCATGCCTCGCCATGAAAGTATCCTGTCCGGTCCGCCTGAAAGAAAGTAAATCGCCCTGCCGTCTAAACTCCGTGCCACCAACCGGCCGTGAATTGTACAAAATAAAAAAGCACCAGTTTGTGAAATTCATGAAAAAAGCACTGTTGCCCCTCAACCGACTCCTAGAAGATGGAGGGGAGAAACTAAGCCTCGACCTCAGTGACCATCTCGCTCACTCCAACGCCAAACTTCTCAGCCCCTCCTCCGCCAGCCTTGCCCATGACCATCTCCCGCGTGGTGACGAAGCCGCCAGGGAGAAGGAACACGACGTCCTCGCGCCTGCCCACCTTCTTCTCATCTCCAAACTGCGCCCAGTCAAGCTGATACCCCACAGTCAACGCACACCGTCCGCACTTCTGCAAGTACCGCTTCTCGAAGCCCGCATCTGTGCATAGCATCTCTGGCTGCTGTTGCAGCTTCGTGGAGATGAGAAGGCCGTAGTGGTCGTTCGGCGCAGCAGTGCTCTTGTGTTTGTTGCGGGACGTAGATGCGGTGGGTGGTGGGGGCAGCGGCATGATGTGTGCTTTGTCGGGGCTGTTCTGGCGTGTGGGGAGGGATGGTAGAGGGGTTGTCGTAGCAATTAGGAGGTGTGTGCATAGACAGTGGTAGGTGTAGACGGTGTTTGAGGCGGCGAGAGATATCTTAGATTCTTCGGTGGGCGTGGAGAAGTGGGGACGCGAGGAGAGGGAGATGTCCATTGTTTCGAAGATGTGCTGGGGTTCGTGGATTGCGGAGTTTGTTGTCGTGGGTGGAAGTGAGTGATGGACTCAAGGATGGACTCAAGGATTGATTTGCGTGGGCGGGTTTGATTGCTAAGGCGCCGGATGAGTCGGGATTGAAAGTGAGTTGAGAATTTCTGAGGATGTGTCGGGGATGAGGCCTTCTTATCACTCGAAGGTGTCGAGGTTGAAACGCTTCCCGTTGACAAGACAGACAAGACTCTCAGGTCGCAGTTGAAGCAGTTGAAGCAGTAGGAGTGGTGGAGACTGTCAGTGCTGTCGAGCCAAGTTTCCAGCCAAGGCAGAGAATGCGGCCGCCCTTGCGCGAGAAGGCTTTGTTTTGTGGTGTTGGTAAGTCGGAGGGCGGTGGGGTGGATGTTTGATGGTGAAGCGGAAGCTGGGGCGAAACTCTCCAGCCAAGTGCTTGAGTCGAGGATCTGGCTCTGAAGGCGACTCAGTAATGAGGCTCCACCAGTATGCACAAATGCGCGTGCTAGCTCTGTTCACGTTAGACAGCTCGCCCGCGTCTCGATTTTGATGAAGATAAGCAAGCGCCTGAGGTGAATGCAAATCAGAAGGTTTCCCGCGCCCACGCCCTCGCGCGCAGGCCATGACAGGATTTATACCTACGGCGGTGGAGAGCCGGGGTGGGGTGGGGTGGGCGAATTGAGACGTGCTGCATGCCTTCACCTGCCTGCACTGCACCCCACGATGGTGCGCGGGCAAGCAAACGCGAGTAAATTTGCAGAAGCGACGCACGCGTCCGTCGTGAGTCGTGACCCGTGACCCGTGTCTTGTGACATTGAGAAGGCCGGCGAGACCAGCGAAGCCTGGAAGTGTGGCCGTTTGGTGGTTTGCCCTGCATGAGACGGAGACCGCTCCGTGAATGCCGGAGCAGACGGCTGCATTCCGCTCCATCACCACACATCCTCACTCGGCATCAAAAGGTGGCCACGTCTACCTCCACACAAAACTATCGTCTGAGGGAGGCATGTCGCCACTAACAAAGGATGCCGTGATCAAATTTGGCTCCTTCGTGGTGACGAACCAGGTACGCTCTTTTCTTTCCCACCACAGCTCAGTGGCAAGATGCCATATACTACCTACTGACCCCGCCAGGTCTTCCATGTCACGCCCCTCTCCTACGCCCTCGTAAACCTCAAGCCCCTCCTCCCAGGCCACGTCCTCGTCTCTCCTCGTCGTATTGTCCCCCGTCTGCACGACCTCTCCCCCGCCGAGGTCCAGGACCTCTTCCTCACCGTTCAGCGCGTCTCGCGCATGGTTGAACGGGTCTTCAATGCCACAGCGCTCAACATCGCCATACAAGATGGTGTTGATGCTGGGCAGAGCGTGCCCCATGTGCATGCACACGTCATTCCTCGGAAAAGGGAAGACCTGGCAGAGAAGGGGGGGACCGATGCAATATATGGCATGATGAATGGCGAAGAGGGCAATCTGGGGGGACAGTTGCGGGAGAGGGATGAGGAGGGACAGAGGGCACAATTCCCGGCGGTTGATGCAGATGAGAGTCGGAAGCCCAGGAGTGAGGACGTCATGATCAAGGAGGCGGAGTGGTTGGCAGATGAGATGGCCAAAGATGACACAGAAGCGTAGATCAGCAGAAGAGCAAAGACAGAGACTTCGAAGTACGCTCAGCGGCATGCACTGGCCTCGTGCCCGTCACAGTCGCTCGATGACTTGGGGAACAGTCTGCACAAGCCCCTGGTTCAAAGACGGACGTAACCAGAACCAATCAAAGTTCCTGCTGAGAGCAAGATATGTTTGCTGGCTTTCATCGACATTCGCTTGCCACAATAGCCATAGTATTCACCAATACCTCGTCGTCCCGATCCAATTCTTCCAGCACGAAGTTGACATCCGCGTTGTTTGGGTTTTGAAGAAGAAAGAGACCGGCATCATCGGTAATATCAGGAACATCGTAGCAAAGCGTTATGCTATGAACGTATGATCTCAGACGGTTTTACCAGGCCCGTCCTAACCAAGTACCAAGTGAATCCTCGGATGCTTCAAGACGAACATGATTGAAGAGTTTGACAAACGAATGATCAAGTAGAGCGAAGAACAGACGGTTAACGGCATGCAGATAAAACCAGGTGCCAGTGCAATCCACCCAGAACGAAGGACGAAACCAGAAGGGAAACTCAGTAGGAAGTTACTCAAGGACCGAGTTGCTATGCGCTTTCGCACATGTTCCCCCAAGGATGTCGCACGTTGTTCAGCGAGTCAGAGTTGTGCGCGTGTCGCAATGACGAAGTTGCAAAAGTGTTGTGAATGTGTTTACCCTAATTATGGAGTTCCCGATTGGGAACTCATCGGGAATTCCATAGGGTTAATGCATGCAGGGTTAAACATCTCACAGCAGAACTTCGCGTCAACGCGTACCGCTACCCCCTCCCTCAAAGCGTAGAGGTTCGCCTCCATAAGTTAGACATCATGTGACGATTAGTTAGGAAGACAGAAGACATGAAGCCGATTGACGAGCTGGATGAAATCCTAGGTATTCCGAACATCTGCAACTGATATCAAGGTCGCTTCATCTGCAATCGAGCTATGTCGCTGTTTCTAGTGAACAAATCCGTTTCAAGTGAAGCATGATGTATGTTGACACTGCCATGTTTGCCCCCTCTTGATTATATTCTTTGATTGACCAATGACATAGCAATCTTGTTTGACTCGAACCACTTTTTCCTGAACTTCGACAGCACACCTCACCACCCAATTTCTCTCCAATCTTCCGACGTCTTTGGCCTCTTCGGGCCGTCTTGCATCTGAAGATCGCCAGCACCTACCAGAAGTGGCCCAATTTGCACTCGAGGCGCTGGCTCGGCTCCGCGGTATCGAGAAAGGTTCAGATTGCAAGTGTCAATGAGTAGTTCCCCCAGTGCCTACAGTTGTGCATTCAAGGGAAAGGCGGAGATGTCAACCAGATTCATTATTTAAACATGATGGTTAAGAGAAGGAGAGAAGATACTGGAATGCTGAAGGAGCATGTATAGCGTACGGGGAAGGGTACATGCCGGAAATTAACTGGAAGAAGTTCGCGGAGAGAAACGGGATTGAGGTTCCTGCAGAGGATTAACGCGGGACTCGAAAGAGGCCGATGCCTTGCATAAGCTTTCAACGGTTTGTGGTACATTTAGACTTCACAACCACAATCATTGAGCAATGTGGATGATCTAATTAGCGAGTGGCTAACATCTGCAGTTATCTACGCTTCCAACCTTTTTGATAGCGAATCGAGTTGACTGAAGACGACAAGCATAAATACGAGAGATTTCTCTTATGCAGGCTACCGTACTGTTGTATAGGCCCCCGAACCTAGGCGATAAAATAGGCCAAGTAAGTGAACACTAAGAGATATATCATGATACAAATGGAGGACTCACATTTACCTTCCCATGGTATAGTACTACACATAAAGTCTGTGTGCACCGCTCAAATTGCACCAAAAGTCACCTATCTGCCTACGTAAAATTAGAAAATAATCCTAGTAAATAAAAGCTATAAGCTCTGTAGAGTATAAATAATATATCTAAGAGTATTATTAAGTCTTTGGATTTTTAAAATACGTAATAGTACTAAAAGGGTAGAAGGTTAAAAAGAGATCTTTTTAAAATTTGCTGTTTTTCTACCTTTTTAACATTTTTAACTTTGCAGCATAACTACTTTAGAACAACAAGATAAAATTATTAACTATATAAATACTACTAAAAAAAATTACAGCATTAACAGTATTTTAAAGTTTTAAATAATTTAAATTAGTAGTTTTTTCTTAAAAAAGCAGCAAAAGTGGCTTTTTGGGGTTGTAGAATTCAGCGTGCACACAGACTTTATGTGCGTTACTGTATCCATCCCCGATGAGCACAAAAGCTTGCGCAAAGCTTAGAGCGCCCTCTCGTTAACCTTGCTCGGTGAGCCTTAGCTAAACGTTCCTAGAATTCTTCACCACGAGCCCTAGACCCAATCTATACTTTTCCATATCCTTTTCTCTGGGCAATTATAGCAGAGCTTCTGGCCCGCCACTCTCAGTTTTTGGCGCACTCTTAGCCTGCATGTAAGAAGTGAGCTGAGGTGCCGAAACTTGCAATTGGCTCAACGATCTGCAGGACACTTCACGGGGCTGAGATATGTTCAGCTGGCGGAGAGTTGGCAGAGCGGGGTCAGTAAGTATCGTAGTGGTTTTAAAATCTTTTAGACTACTGTTATTTTGACCATCAGAGTTGGAGCTCTATTTCTCTTCGCTTCTTGCATTTTTATCTCTCTAGAGCTGCGTATTCACGTACTCTATTCATAATCTCTATCTTCTGCATTTCTGCTCACAACCGCAACATTCATCATACCTTGTCAGCCACAATGTACTTATCAGTCCTCCTCCTCTTAATCATCGCCCTCCAATCGTCAGCGCAGACATTCCTTTCTGCCATATCCCAAATCCCTACCCTCTCAAACTTCACAGCTTTCTACTCCTCTAACGAACAATTCGCCTCCGCATTCTTCTCCAACACCTCCCTCTACCCAATCACAGTCCTCGTCCCCAACGACGATGCTTTCGCAACATACTTTCAGCAGACCGGAGTCCTCCTCACACAGGTACCTTTCCAGACCTTACTAACGCTCATTCAATACCATACCCTCGTCTCTAGCCTCTCCAAAGACAATTTGACCGGCTTGGGGAGTGGATTTACAGCCCCGACGATGCTGGTAGACGAGCAGTACAACAACCGCTCCGCCGGCTCAGCTCTAGCATCTAAGTTTGGTGGTTCAGAGAGGAGTAAAGGGCAGGTTGTTTTCATCACCAATAGCGATACTGGGACCAGCACGAAATTACGACTTAGTAGGCAAGCAGGCTCCTCCGGGGCCCGCGTACGTTCAGGCCTTTCGAGCACTGTAAACATCACAGCTTTAGACGAAGAAGGTGTGTGGGAAGGCGGACGCTTCCATATCATCGATGGGCTGTTGACACCGCCTACATTATGCAAAGAAACTATTCGATCTGCAGGGCTTACGGGGCTCGATCTGGCGCTCAACCGGTCGGGATTATGGAACGCACTCGACTCCAGCTACAACACCACCTGTCTTGGGCCCTCAAATAGTGCTTTTGAGAGCGCGGGAAGTCCGGATAGAAATCTGACGAAAGAGGAGCTGGTGAAAGCATTGCATTTCCACACTCTCCCTGAAGTTGCTTACTCGGATTTCTTGGAAAATGGGCAAACCTTTACAAGTCTAGAAAATTTGACAGTTAGGGTGAAGATTGAAGGGACGGGAAAGGAAAGGCAGATCTGGTTTAATAATGCAAAGGTTGTGGATGCTAATGTGCTGTAAGTACTGTAAAAATATGACTAGGCTGGGCTGACTGGAGCAGAGTCCATAATGGGTTGCTGCATGTCCTAGATGCAGTGATGCAGCCACTGGACGAAGCGAACGCTACGACGTCGGGAACAGGAGGAGCCACGGCTTCACCCACGACTTCGGCAACGGGTTCGGTAACTTCAACAGGAGTAGCGGTTGCTGTGAGGGTGGATGCATTAAGTTCGGGACTGTTGGGCGTCCTGGGGTTGGGATTGATGGCGATTGCAGGTGGAATATTGATGCTTTGAGGTTGTGCTTGCAAATGACGGTTGACGGTATGAGCGGTACGAGAAGAGGTTCGGGAATGGTATATTCAAGTTCGAGTAGCAAGACAGCTCGAAGACACTGGATAAGCTGGCCATGAAAGAGATGGGGAACGAAATACTTGTTAAAGAAAAGGAAGGGTGTAGTTAAGCAAGTAAATGACAATGGGAGTAAAATCAACACTCAATATAGGAAGCGCCACCTTTTGCCAGCTCTAAAGGGCTTTTTTGGTATCCAAGCTGAAGATAGAGAGTGTGAATTGCTTGGAAGTTAAATATCTACAGAACTCAGGCCCTTGGCCGAGATGTCATGAGCTGCCGCGTGCACGGATCAAGACCTCTCACGTGCAATCGTGAAAGCGCGTGGCTTTTCCACCTTGAACTTCCCACGCATTATTCTCGATCTCCGGTGCGTTCGTGTCCTTTCACTTTATAGTGCGATACAATTTACGAAGAAGTGAAAGCCCTTCATAATTGTGTTATAAGTAAATTCGGCCGTTGCGTCATCGATTTCCGCCACCTCGCGTTCTCGCTGAGCTCCTGCCCGCGTTCTTTGACCACAACAATGCTTAAGCAATGCCCCGTTTGAAAGCAGCATCCGTTTCAGACCAAGTCGTGAGGAAGAGAAAGAGGAAAACCCGTGAAGATGAGCCTGCACCGGCGGGTGGTTCAACTCCCGACCCAGATGTGACGGAAGCCCTGAACGAGGTCTCGACGACCGCGTCTGTACCCACGAAAACACACGATGGCGGGAAGAAGCCTCGAAGGACACCAAAACCTAAAGGAAAAGGGGGGAAGCCCACTCTTGCGCGCCATGGCTCATCGACCATGATCGAATCTACCGTTCCGTGGCCAGAGCATTTCACGAAGCTTGCTCAGACGCATCGCGCGCTGAACCTTGTTTACACGTTTTGTTGCACGCGAAAGCATATGGCAACGACACTTGATAATCTAAAGTCGACAGTGGAGGGACACATAAAGAGGGAATTAGAAATTGATGAAGTGGCTCAAATCACGGCTTTGATACCTCGGGCTATCAATTTCGCCTATATCGATGAGGCTATGTTACAGGTCAACCTAATGGGCGCCGAGGACAACAAGGCTGGAAAGAGAGCAAAAGAGTTTACCGTGCCAGAGCCGGCGCCAGATTTTCAGGAACAAAAGGAAGTGCTTCTGTTCGAATTCATCGATGGCGATTTGAAGCGGCAAGTGCAACATGCGAAAACAGGAGAGCCTACGAAAGCGGTACAAAAACTTCGCAATGAAGACTTGAAGATGCCAGTCTTTAGCCAGAAGCAGATGATGAATTTGATTGAGAAGAGGAATAACAAATTCACTTCTGCCATCAATGGGTTTCTCAACCAATGCGCCGAGACTAGCGTTGACTCTATCGAGAAGCTGAGAGAGATATCTTTGGCCTTCATACCACTACTGGAGAGCGGATCGTCTACACCGGGCCCAGAAAGGTTGCTGTTACCAGCAACGATACCAACAGAGCGTAAATTAATTCCTGAAATTATCGACGAGATCAAAACGTTGGAATGGTATACACAGCAAATCGTTCCCGATGGTCATCGCGTCTTCGATCCTCAGCCTCCAATATACGGCGAGCTTGAATTCCAGCTGTCACAGAATATGGTCAACGCGCTCTACAATACGAAAAATATCACTCAGCTGTACGCTCACCAAGCGGAAGCAATTAACAACCTTCACAACGGGCACAATGTCATTGTGTCTACCTCGACGAGCTCTGGAAAATCATTGATCTATCAAATACCTGTACTGCATCATTTGGAGCAGGATTTCAATACTCGAGCTATGTACATCTTCCCTACCAAAGCCCTGGCGCAGGATCAAAGACGCAGCCTGAAAGAGATGCTACGCTTTATGGAGGGACTCGAAGACACTCTAGTTGAGACGTTCGATGGTGATACGCCCATGGCCGACCGCAACCTGATTCGTGATGAGGCACGAATTATTTTCACGAACCCGGATATGCTTCATATCACCATCCTCCCCAAGGAACAAGATTGGCGATCATTTCTTCAAAATCTGTGTTTCGTAGTGGTAGACGAACTGCACGTTTACAACGGACTGTTCGGATCGCATGTCGCCTTCATTATGAGACGTCTGCGAAGGATATGTGCTGCAGTTGGAAACACGAACGTGAAGTTCATTTCGTGTTCTGCAACCGTGGCAAACCCAGAAGAACATATGAGGACCATTTTTGGGGTTGAAGAAGTGAAGCTTACTGACTTCGATGGTTCTCCATCCGGTAGGAAAGAGTTTCTGTGTTGGAACACGCCATTCAAAGATCCTGGTGACCCTGCTTCCGGACGAGGAGACACCATGGGAGAGTCGGCGAAACTCTTCTGTCAGCTCATCCTTCGAGGCGTTAGAGTCATCGCGTTCTGCCGCATCCGAAAGCAGTGCGAAGCCCTCCTTGGAGCAGTGAAAAACGAACTTGCAAATTTGGAGCGGCCAGAGGTGATAGCGCGGGTTATGTCTTATCGAGGTGGGTACACGCCCCAGGATAGGCGACAGATCGAAAGCGAGATGTTCACGGGCAAACTAGTAGGCATCGTGGCGACTAGTGCACTAGAACTCGGAGTTGATATTGGCTCCTTAGACGCCGTTATTACTGTCGGCTTTCCTTATACCATCGCAAATCTGCGCCAGCAGAGCGGCCGCGCAGGCCGACGAAACAAGGACTCCCTCTCAGTACTCGTCGGGGACTGTTTTCCGACAGATCAGTTCTACATGTCGAATCCAAACGAGATCTTTACGAAACCGAATTGCGAACTCCAAGTTGACCTCGAGAACATGTTGGTCCTCGAAGGACATGTGCAATGCGCTGCCTACGAAATGCCCATCCAGCCCGAAGTCGACTCCTCCTACTTCGGTCCCACCCTATTCAAGATTGCACAACACCGGATGCGAAAGGACCCACAAGGTTTCTATCACTGCAACGAGCGATTCCTTCCTCAACCTTCCCGTTTTGTCGCCATACGGGACACTGAAGACACCCACTTCGCCATTATCGACATCACGCACGGCAAGAACACTGTGCTCGAAGAACTCGAAGCTTCAAGAGCGTTCTTCACCATCTACGAAGGCGGTATATTTCTACACCAAGGAAACACATATCTCATCAAAGAGTTCAGTCAAGAACGCATGATAGCCAAGGTCGAGTACGTTAAGGTAGACTGGACGACTCAGCAACGCGACTTTACGGACATCGATCCTATAGAAACTGAGGCTATAAGGCAGATTCCCGGCTCGCTATCTAAAGCGTTTTATGGCTCGATCAAGATCCAGCAAGTGGTATTCGGGTTCTTTAAAATTGATAAGAAACGTCGGATCCTTGATGCCGTGGAAGTCGATAATCCGCCCATCATCTTGTACTCAAAGGGCATGTGGCTTGACGTCCCAAAATCCGCCCTCGATATCCTCAAGAGCAGACGCCTAAACATCGCGGCCGCTATCCACGCCGCTGAACACGCGCTCCTGTCATTGATGCCAAATTTCGTGATCAGTATGCCCGGCGACGTCCGCACAGAGTGCAAAGTCGCTCTCAAAGAGTTTGCAAAGAAGGATTCACAACGCAAACGACCTGCTAGATTGACGTTCTACGACGCTAAAGGCGGGGCCAGTGGGAGCGGGATCAGCACTAAGGCGTTCGAATTCATCGACACACTTCTGGAGCAAGCGTGCGCACGCCTGCAAACTTGTCACTGCCTCGAAGGCTGCCTAGAATGTTGCTGTGACGAGCGCTGTAAACAGGCCAATCAAGTCATGAGCAAAGCTGGAGCGCTAGTCGTAGTTATGTGTATACTAGGTAATGCGGAGGACATTGATGTCGATGCGCTGCCTTGGGGCGAGGAGGATACGGTGCCTGCAGGAATAGAGACGGTAGTTGAGGCTGAGCCAGTCAGAATGGCCAGGGGTAAGATGGTCCATGGAGTGTTGATCAAGAATGAGGAAGAGGACGATGAGTTTTCGAGGAGTATTCAAATGTTCGGCGGCGAGCGGACGTTTATTGGAGTGCATCGGTAGCACGTATGGCGCAAAATGGAATATGAATCGCGAATGATATTTGCAGAGTCGTTGTAAGACCATGGAGCTTCATCCTAGACTCACTCAATTCTTTTTTTTTTTTTTTTTTTTTTTTAAGGATAAGTTA